>CAVNYN010269077.1:0-15868 GCA_963692815.1 Nyctanthes arbor-tristis
CTTAGCCCATTTCATCCCAATCCCCTCAAATGCGACCGAATAGGCAGCATTAACATCCACCTGAGTGTACTTCACCATCATTACCAATGCCAATGACATCAAGCAATACACAACAGTGATCAAAGACATTGAACCAACCAATCCCACCGGGATGTCCCTCGAAGGTTTTTTAACCTCCTCGGCCATATTAGCCACCATATCGAAACCTGTATAAGACCAGAATACAACGGCAGCAGCAGTGAAAACGCCTTCGGCGCCAAATGGCAAGAAAGGCTTCAAATTCTCTGTCTTTCCATTCACAAACCCAACAATTATAACAAAAACAATCACCATAGCACTTAGTATAGAACTAACCCAGTTTAGTACGGAGGTCCTCCTTGTACCACTCATGGCAAAACCATTAGCAACTGCTAAAACAACCACAGCTAAAGGATCCAACAAATTGAACCCTTTTGCAAAAGAATCGACCCTGATTCTCAAAAAATCCGGATTGCTACTAAAAATACTAGCCAAATATGATGTCCAAGAACGGCCTAACCCCGCAGAACCCACAAGCCCTTCCAAAAGAATATTTCCAGCGGCAATGAAAGCAATAAAATCACCCAATTCAATGCGGAGAAAAGAGAAGGATCCCCCAGCAATTGGAATTTCAACAGCAAATTCAGTGTAACAGAGTACTGAGAGCAAAGCCGACAAACCTGAGACCGCGTAGGATAGAACAATTGCAGGGCCGGCATCGTTGTGCACTTCCTGTCCGGTAATGCTGAAGATACCCGAGCCAACAACGGAGCCGAAACCGAGCCACATGAGGTCCCACCAAGTAAGGCACTTCTTCATCTCATTTTCAGATTGTCTCTTGCCTTGAATTATCTCCCTGGCCTCGCTGGAGCGGCCCAGAAGGCGGTCCTTGAGTCGATGCGGGGTGTCGGAAAGAGCAGACACCCAAGTGGACAGATTCTGGAAGGTGGGCTCGGGGTAAAAGTCCTTTTTGCTAAACCTCCAGTAGGACTTTCCGGCGGCAGTGGCAGATGGGTCCATCGCGGCGGCGACCGTGGTGGTTGGGGGGTTGAGGTGTGTAGTCAAATCTGGGGGTTGGTTTGAGATAATTCCCATTTACGGGGTAATGAATAATGATTCAGAAGGGAAGTATTTGATTGGAGAAAAAAAGGAGGTAAGATTTGAATGGGAACCAAGAATCAAGGTGCAGTTGAGTATGATTTAAAGTGTGATTGTTCACTAAGATGTACCTGGACAAATTTCGATCCATGAACTCCTTCGCATCTGGACAAATGTCTCAAAGGCATCAAAGTTGCAAACGAATCGAGCCTGACCGGGGTCGAGCTTAACTACTGCTTAGAGCATCTCCAACGGGAGAAGGTTATCTCCAAAGGTCATACACATACAAAAAATAAAATAGATCTCATATGTCTCTTATTTTCTTTTAATTTTCTTTTTTTCTTGTAATTACTTTTCTCACATTTACATTACTTTATCTTCACTCTTTTAATTTAGCCTGTCCTCGAGCATGGTTCATTTAGGTTATAATACTCGGTGATGGAGATACTAATAAGTTGGGAATTTTTTATTTTTATTTTTTTGGCAGAAAATAAGTAGGGAAGTTAAATTTAATAATAATAATAATAATAATAATAATAATAATAATCTATCTATCCATATTATTTGTAAGTTAAAAAAAATTTAAAAAAAAAAACTATCTAGCTTCTATATATATATATTCTAAAAAATTATTAAGTTGATTAACATTTTTTTCTGCCTAAATGTCTATTTTTTCCCCTTTTTCTTAATTTGTTGGTCAACATTTTATTTTATTTCAATTTTTTTTCCTACCGTCATGATTTTCCTTAGACATGGGGGTGGTTTGGTTTATACTGGTCACAGTTTTAAGAAAACTAAACCAAAATGAAAGTCAATGTTTTACGGGAAAATAATCGTTCGGCTACTTTGTAATGTTAAAACAAAACCATTCATTTCTAATTTAGTTTGATTTGGTTGTGATTACATAAAAAGTCATCATCTTTCTATATATATTAAAGGAACTAAATTGGTCAACCTTGATACTAAGAAAATTATCATCATCTATCATCTATATATCTATATCGTTCTATATAGAACTAAGTTAGTCAACCTTTATTTCGGCTTAAATGTTTCCTTTTTTTCCCCCTTTTTCTTATTTTGTTGGCCAACATTTTATTTTATTATTTTTATTTCTTTCTCCGGTCACGATTTTCCTTGCCCTTGGGCATGAAGAAAAACAAGCCAAATCAAAAACCAATGATTTCCCATTTTTGGAAAATAATTGTTTGGTTATTTTGCAATACTAATTATTTCACCCTGCGTTGTAAGAGATGGTAATACAAGATAATATAAAAAATTCAACAGCATTAAACATGATTGTATAAAAATAATTTGAAGTTGTAATATTTGATCATTGATATTTGTGTTAAGAAACAATATAAGTGCTACTTGTAATACGATATATTTCACTAATGAAGATAAAAAATGATCTACATAAAAAAAAAAAAAAGGCTGAGGAAAATATTGGGGAAAATTTTTAGCATTTATATTAGGCTACACAGGTAAATTTTTTATATTTGTATTACGCTGCCAGTACATAACGCATGAGAAAATATTTTACATTTAATAAACATAGTTTGAATAAATGATCAAAGATAATACATGCGTTATACCATTTATAGTATAATTTGTTGTTTGGTCATTTTTAACACAAATAATAATTTTCAGACCTTCTCAGTTTATAACCCTTGAAATGTCTATATAAAATTGTCTATAAGTGAACACCAACATTTTCTCCAAATTGCATGTGTGATTTATTGCCCTGTGTTCTTTTTTTTTTTTTACTTTTCTAATATATATATTAGTGATATCTAAGGTTTCTTAACATACACCTTCTATAGACTAAATATTTTAATATGTTAATATAATTTAGTCAGTGTTTAATGAATTTAACCATTATGACTAATTCAATTAGAAAAATCAGAAATTGGCAAATACAGGAACTAATCTGGAAAGCAATTCGACATTGCAAGATATAAATGGATACAGTTCACAATAAAAATTTTTTTAATTATGATCTATTAAAATTTTAAATTTTTTGAAAGCTCAGGGCCCGTAAACTAAGGCCATGTTATGCTAACTCTTCTCAATTTTTTCCTTAATATATACGTACATTCTAAATTCTTTTAACTAAATATCCAATGTGAGATTATATTTCTATTCTCAAAGTCAAATTGTCAATAGCCCCTTAAAAAGGGAATAAAATTTCAACCTTTTTTAATTAAAAATCCATGCGGAAATTCAATCATAATATCCAAAAGTCACTTAGTTGCACTTTTATTATGGAGTTTTGTTAATTATTTAATAATTTGATAAATTTTACCATTTATTTTTTACGTTTTCAATCAAAACATGTTCAACTTTGATTCAATCCAATTCGACATTTTAAACCTTGAACCGTTAGTTTTTCCAATTTGATGGTTGGTCTGGTTTTCTGAATATTTTCAAACACTAGAACTAATCTGGAAAGCAATTCGATTGTGTGAGATAAACACAGACACAGTTTACCGGTTAACAATAAATGTCTTCAATAATGATATTTAAAAATTTAAACTTTTTAGAAGCTCAAGGCCATAAGCTAAGACCCTATTATGAATAACTATTCTCTAAGTAGGTTAATATACGCATACATACTCACATTTTTCATTAAATAATCAATGTGAGATTCTCTTTTTATATCGAAAGTCACATTTTCAATGGTTTTTAAAAAAAAAGGAATAAAATTTGAACACTTTTTAATAATAAATCCATGTTGGAATTCAATTATAATACTCAAAAAGTCACTTAGTTGCACTTTTATTGAGTTTTGCTAATTGTTTGATAATTTTGTAAAATTTGCCATTTATTTTTAAGTTTTTAGTTGAAACCGGTTCGACCTTGTTTTGACCCAATTCGACCTTTTGAACTTTGAATCGTTAGCTTTTCTAGCTCAATAACCGGTCTGGTTTTCTTAACATTTGCAAATATTGAAAGCAGTCTGAAAAACAATCTTATGGTGTGAGATCTATATATATATATATATATATATATCTAAATCAAAAGTAGTATAAAAGTGTTTTCCCGCCTAAACGATTTGTTGACATCATGCGTGCGTCACTTATTACACTAGCATTTATCTTTTTATTTTTATTTTTTTTTTTGGCCTTTTTTCCTTGAAAATGCGTTTTTTAGTTTGGCAACTTTAGAACAATCACGCCTGTATTATTACACCAGTAATTATTCATTCATTTATTGGTTTGTTTATTTATTATTTATTTATTTATTTATTCCCATAACTGCATTTTTTCCATTTACACGGCCGAAAATTAGTGTTTCGTTTCTTTCCAACAATATTTCCATTTTTCCTTTTGTAAAATTCTTATGTAACTTGGAAAATGCTAAATAATTTTGGAAATTTGTTTTTTCCTATCCTTAAATAATGTTAATTAAGATCCTAAAATTACCGCAATTCTCTTATTGCTTTTTATTCAATCCGATTTTAGTTCTGATGTGCTAAAATTATTTTTTCTTAAGTTTTTGTAATACTTGTGGCAATTGGCCTCAAAATTTTCTTTTCCCTGTTTTTTGATTGGCTCCAAAATTACATTGCTCCTTCCCTTATTTTTCAAAGAATATTTTGTCCATATCATTTTTCTGATTATTATTAGTTTTTTTTTTAGCCTTAACTATTTATTGGGCTTTTAATTTTTCAGCCCTCAGTATTTTGGGTGTGATGTCTTTTCATATGTTTTCAGTCTCTGTCGTCTTTTAATTCATTTATTCTTCTCCTATACAATATTCATTCTTTGAAAAATGGTGCAAGCTGCGTTCTAAAACATTGACATGAGGAGAATGAATTAGAGATTGAAACGCCGCTGTGGAGCCAAGTTGATGTCATTGGCTCACAGTGATTGGGATGTGAGTATGGAATTCGTCTTTGTTCACAAATCGATTAGTCTATTGTTTTCTATTATTCAGTCAAATGAGAGACTTTAGTTTTCTAATATTCTGGAATATTAGTTGTTGCTTTCTTCATTTATAATAAGGGTAATTGGCGCAAAAGGTCCCTATCTTTCAATTCTTTTGAGAAAATCGTCCATACCTTTCATTTCTTGGCAATTTCATCCTTATCTTTGTATTTTTTGGCAGAATTCGTCCTTGGCGTCAATTGCTCTTAATATTTCCGTTAGTCAACCTTTTTTTGTAATATTATATATATTTATATTTTATAAAACCTAAATTAATACATTAATTATTATTTTTTGTATTTTTAAAAAATTAATGCATTCATATTTAAATACGTTAATTAAATATTAGATAAGACTAAAGAAGAGAAGAGAGTTTTGTTTTATTATATTGTTTTACAGGGTTCAGAACTGATTACTAAATAGATATATAGTTAAAAAAAGTATAATAAGTAAAATAATTAACAACGTCGTCATTTAATAAAACAAAATATAATTTGATTCTCTGGTGATTTTCTTGAATATCACACACCCCCCCACACACACATAATATCTCACACACACACACACACACACATATTTCAACAGTCAGAACTATTGGAAGAAGTGACGAGAATATATATCTATGTGTATGATATTCAAGAAAATTATTTGAGAATCAAATTATATTTTGTTTTATTTATGCGGCAACGTCGTTAATTATTTTGCTTATTATTCTTTTTTTAACTATATATCTATTTAGTAATCAGTTCTGAACTCTGCAAAACAACATAATAAAATAAAACTCGCTTTTCTTCTTTAATTTTATCTAATATTTAATTAACGTATTTAAATATGAATGCATTAATTTTTTGAAAATACAAAAAATAATAATTAATGTATTAATTTAGGTTTTATAAAATATAAATATATATATAATATTACAAAAAAAGGCTGACTAACAGAAATATTAATAGTAAT
The DNA here is from genome assembly GCA_963692815.1 of Nyctanthes arbor-tristis. NCBI lineage: Eukaryota > Viridiplantae > Streptophyta > Magnoliopsida > Lamiales > Oleaceae > Nyctanthes > Nyctanthes arbor-tristis. Next base: position 6,000 of record CAVNYN010269077.1, read on the forward strand.
TGACGCTAGGGACGAATTCGGCCAAAAAATGCCAAGGTAAGGATGAAATTACCAAGAAATGAAAGGTAGGGACGATTTGCGCAAAAGAACTGAAAGGTATGGACCTTTTGCGCTAATTACCCTTTCTAATAATGAACTACTTCCTAATATTCTTTTTATTATAATTTTCATTTTGGAATGTTTATGGATATAGGTGTACTAATTATATTATTTATATGCGATTATTATTGTTATCTTAATAGAATTTGTTATTCACTTATTTTGTTGATGCACTTCATTGAATTAAAACCTACATGTAATTATTTAATGATTCATTTTAATATCCATATAAATTAATAGGCTATTCACATATCTAAATGTGTGAATTATTTGTTAAATCTTAAATTTCTTAGAGGCGCTAATTTTTTTAATTGATGTATGTCCTTTTTTTTGGTGCAAAAATTGCTATATGCTTTTTAGTCAATTATTATAATATCATTTAGTAAAAGGAAATTAAATATTATATATTAGTTTTTTCAAAAAAAAGATATATGATATATTAGTATTGGATATTCACTCATGTAATTAAAAAATATTTCTTTATTTCAGTACAAAAAATGTTACAAAAAATGTCGCTTATGTCGCCGCTACAAGCCGATTAATTTTTAGCAGCGACAAATTTGTTACTATTAGGTGCGTACTAATGGCCTCTTAGCGACGACTACCGGACATCTAGCGACGACACCTATAGTGACGACATGGATAGGCTATTTTGTGTCACAAAAAATTTTGACCCGACGCACTACTCGGCCCAATCGCCCCACCCCACGACCCTAACATGTTTCTGCCATAATTAATTAAGGCATTATTTTGCCTCCGCAAGGACTCGAACCCAGGAGCTCCGCTTTTAAGCCCAAGTCCTTCACCAATTGAGCCAAGGCAATTTTCAATACAATACTTGCATACAAAATATATATTATATAAATTACTACAACAATAGCGACAAACATGATATCCATAGCAACGAGAGGTCATCGGTATAGGGTTCAAGAAAGGCGGGAAATGTTCCTGCCAAGCTCTATAACGACGACTTTCATGTCGCCGTTATAGCTGGGACTTGTCACCGCTGTAGGTAGGACCTGTAGCGGCAACATCTAGAGGCGTTACCCTACTGCGGCGACTGGTTGTCGCCCCAACAGCCAAAGCTGTAGCGACGAATTTCAGGGTCGTCAAAAATTGTCGCCGCTATAGGCGACATTTCTTGTAGTGTAATTTTGTGGTGTTGATTTTATTTAATAATTTCATGCTACTCTGTGATAGAAGAATATAGGTGAAGATGGAAATAGAAAGTATAACAATTGCTACATTATTTTTCCGCTACCTAGTAGTTTTATTATTTGGTAATATCTTATCTTTATATTCCGTTTATTGATCTTTTTGCTTTTATGATGAACATTTAGTTTGATCTATAATTTATTATCTCTTTTCATTGTTGATTTTTTTCTTATGCTAATGATATTATTAGTTGCCACCTTTTGTAGATGAGACTCAATTGATTAGATGTCAAGAAATCAATTTCTTAATGTTATGGTGTAGGATGATGGGTTCAGATCTTTGAATGAGCATTGTTCAATAGTTTTGGTGAAAATTATTATGAGTAGTCATCTATTACAGAATAACTATAAAATAGTGTTATAAACAATATAAATATTACTGTAGTAATACATAAATGCATAGTTCATAATATCTTATAGAGAAATGATATTTATACGCACAAAGTGTACAACTTTTGTACACATCTCTATGAATTTACTCACACCCCTCAAAAGTTGTGATTTCAAAGATAATGAGACAAAGGATATTTAAGTAAATATAAGAGGGTGTGTACAAAAATTGTACACTTTATGTGTACAAATATCATTTCTCCTTTCTTATATATTTATTAGTTTATATATGGTAAACATAATCAAACATGGCTATATCATTTTATGTTATTGTTTTTGAAAATCGTTTGTTTTCCACATTTATCTTAATCACGTGTCATTTTATTATTTAATTTTGTCAAGCACACAAGACGGAGAGCAATGATGGACGCTTGAAATTTCATTATGTCTTATATTATTTATTGATTTGATTATTTATATTATTATATTGGTTAGTAATCTATTTGTTTGTTATATTGATTCATCCTTGTTAATAAGTATTGGATATAGTCATATTGGTTTTGGTAACATGTACATGTTTTTCAAGAAAATCACACTTATACATGATGCTCTTTGGAATTATACTTTTGAACGATAAAATTTTTAACGGTTGCACGGGTGCGAATACTAGTAAACATGAATACAGTTCTTCGGTTCACAATAAAATTTTTTTTTTACAATAGTGATCTGCAAAATTTCTTAATTTTTTAGAAGCTCAAAGTTCATAGGATAAGATCCTATGAATTGTGCAATAAATTGTAAAACAAACATTAAAAGTCACTCAAAGACAGACGACAGTGATGACCTTTGTTTGCCAAAATCTGGTTCTTTGAAGCATCAAATAATTTAAACTTTTTTGGCGCATGAATAATTTTTCGTGTATCGCCCAGACTCCTTCCTTCATATACAACGGCCTCTATTCGTTTCACGAGCGCCCCTTGATCCAACAATTGCTTCCTGTTTTATTCGTTTCACGAGCGCCCCTTGATCCAACAATTGCTTCCTGTTTTGTGATGACACTAGTGAATCGTAATAACAAGGATATTCGTTCCTGTCAATATTTAGAAGGAATATTGTAAATATTGATTGTTATTGGCTGGTCAATATTTATTTACAAGGAATTTAGATGGTTATTTGCAATGTGAAAGCGTTAAATTAAATTGAAAGTTGCAAAATGCTTTTTCCTAAGATTTACATGTACCATGCAAGGTAGATTAAATAGGGAAGAGTCCAGTACTCCATGGAGTACTGAATTCGGTATGCCTGACCAATCAGAGACCTGCATGTAGATTCAAGGGCCCCCAATTTGTTATTTAATTTGGGCCCTAAATCTCACATATAAGTCTCTGATTGGCCAAGAGTACCGAGCACTCAGTACTCCCGGAGTAATGGATTTTTTCCATTAAATAGGGGTAAACATGAAAACAAAAAATTAGATACACGCTTGTTTTAATAACTTAACTATCTTTTTGAGAAGGTCAAAAAAAGAATACTGGACTATCTTTGTGGGATTGAGGTAGTATTATTTTAGGTGAAGATTAATTTATTTCAATTATTTAATTAAAATCGGTCTGATAACCTTGCAATAACCGGAACATTTACAAATACTGAAACCAATCCGAAAAAATTCTAATGATGTGAGATAAAGACGAATACGGCTCATTGGTTCACAGCAAACATTTTTTAAATAATGATCTATTAAAATTTTAAACTTTTTGGAAGTTTAAATCTCATAAGTTAAGTTCTTATGATGAATAACATATCTCCAAGTATCTTAACATAGGTATACATCCTCAATTGTTTTTGCTAAATAATTGATGTGAGATTCTTTTTCTATGCCTAAAGTCACATTTTCAATGACTCTTAAAAAGGAATAAAATTTCAACTTTTTTAAAATGATAAGGATGAAAAATTATAAAATCGAATGTTCTTTATTCATATTATTTTAGGTAAAAATTAATTTTTCAATTATTTAATTAGTATTGGTCGAATGACCTTGAACTGCTAGTTTTCTAATTCGATGACATATCCAATTTTCTGAACATTGGGGAATACTGAAACCAATCTGGAGGCAATCAGATGGTGTGAGATAAATTGAAACAAAAAATTAAGAAAATCGATTGAAAATAAAACTACTTGAGATAAGGAATTGGAAGTTTAAACATAAAGTGAAAGAAATTTAAGAAAATCTTAGGTAGAATGAGTTTTATTAGAGGAAGAAGTGTAAATCTCGATAAAGAAAGAGAAATATTTTTGGATAAAATGAAATCTGATTTGGTGTTTGAGTTAGAAAGTGGAAAATATAGTGATAATAATAAGTTAAATCAAATATATCTATAAATAATATAATATAAAATAAAAATTAAAAACATATAATAAAATGAATGGCCAAGATTGTAAGACAAAGTAAATGATTTATTTAGCAAGTGAGAAGGGGCGGGAAATAGAAAAAGGAAAATATTCTGCTTTTATATATACATATAGATTAAAATCAAAAATTAAATTTTGGTTTGGCTTGCTTATGCTTGCATAAAAACAATAAAGTATAGTTAAATTATGTTACTGTCTAACAAGACAAAAAATGTACTTTGTTGGGTAACGACTTTACTTTAAGATTTGAGTTAGATGGTGCTGATAGAAATAAAGATTGTTTGACAACTAGAGATGGACATCAGGTCAGGGGTGGATGTCAAGTTTGGCTCAAACCCAAACCCGACTGAGCTTTGGGACTAACCGAGCTAATTGAGTGGGTTTAACGGTTTGGGCAGGTCAAAATGGGCCAAAATGCAGTCAAAATGGCCCAAAAGCATTTTGGACCATTTTGGCCGGCCCAAAACTCTTTTGTCCCCGTTTGTTTTCTAAATTTAGGCTTTTTGGACATAATCGGGAGAAAAAATTAGGCTGTCTAAATTGCCCAAATTAGATTTGGCCTAACAAATAAATTTTTAAACCCTAACTTACACATTACAATTTACAACGCAACACATGGCCGCCTCATCATTCGGTCACTCCCTTTCTTTGAAAAATTAGCCGCCTTCTAAAGCACTGGCGAACTTGAAAACAAAAAGCAGCCACACATATGAGAATGAGAGAAATGAAGATGTTGATGTTTGATGAATCCCTCATTGATGAAGTCTGCATCAGTGGCGAATTTGGCGATCTTGGTAGAGAAGAGAGGATGTACTGGAAGCTAGAGGCGTGGCGGCGGCGGCGACGCAAGTGTGGTTGTCGGCAAAAGAAAGAAAGGGAACTAGGGTTTTTTCTATTATCTCATTAGAATTTTGAGTGGTGATTGAATGAGCAATGAAAATTGGAGAACAAAAGTATATTGTAAGGTTGAGAAATGTGAATTGAAATGTGTTTTGCCCTTAAAATATTGAATGCAATTGAAAATTAAAAAAAAATTTTTTGAAATTCGGGGTGGCAACGGGTCAGTTTAACTGGTTAACCAAACTGGGTCTATCCGGTTCGGTTTCCAGCTAGTTTGGTCAGTTTAGTCACCCTAACCCACAAACCGAACCGGCCCGACTCAGGTTGGCTTTTGCCAAACCGCCAACTGACCCGCGCCTTTGGAAACTAGACCAAACTAACCGAAACTGGGTCGGATCGGGTCAAACTAGTTTTTTGTTTTTCAGTTCAGACGCCACCCCTATTTGCAACTCTATTCTTTTAAGTTCAAGAATTTTAGTAGAGAATTAAGTTAATAAATTTGAAATCAAATTCTTTATTTTGGTTATGGTTTAGAACTAAAAACATAACTAACCATAAACAAATGGTTATTGGTTCAAATAACTATAACCATTTGAAAATTTTAAAAAACTACATCAAACTGGACTATACAGCTCAAATTTGGTTTGGTTTAATTTAGTTGGTTCTGGTTATTTTGTCTAGCCCTAATTTTCATTTTCTCTAGCGTAATTACTTTCTTCTCCAATTTAGGCTCCTTAACTCACATTGCTAAAATCCCGTCAAACTAGAAAACTTATCTCATAGCTTCAATCTCTATAGTTTTGCCTCTAATAAGCTATAATATCACAATTTATCCTAAAAAATCAGCCACCAAAATTATATTGCAATCTCTTCTATTGAATTGTTTAATAGCTGCAAATTAGAAAAAATAAGATAAAAATCAAATATATATTGCTAATTTAGATATTCTTAATTTAGTTTAATGTTTATCTACATCGTATTGTATTATTTTAGCATAGGTACCAAGCACTTGTCCACTTTACATAATATGATTAGTTGGTTCACATGTGTTTGCACTTTTAACTTCACCTATCATTTAATGCAACACATATACTGCCATATAAATAGGTGTTTAGCACCCGTGGTGTTACCTAGTATTATTCTTCAAATCCTTGCTTTTTTTTCCCGACGTGATTATACAAATCTAAAATAATAAAAATTTCAAAGAAATCAAGAATCTAGCACTAAATTAAGTTCATTAACTTGCAAAACTTTCCTAGTTTTTAATTGTGCAAATATAAAATTAAGTTGCGGTACCTTTGTACCACAGTTTTCCTGCTAATTTTTCTAGAAGTATAGGTAATTTGTTCTTTTTGTTTTGAGATGTGGTTATCAGTGTGGTAAATGCTTTCTATATATATATATATATTTTTAATTTTCTACCCGAATTACCTTTAAAATTTTGAGTTATCTTATTTTCATAATTCTAATTATTCTTCCTGTGCATCGCATGGTGAAAGATAGTTTTAATTAATTTAATATACTCGGGATATCAGAAATTTGTTCAAATAAATAAGATAAAATCTAATAATTAATTTTAGATTTAACTATTAAGAGTAATACTATGTGTATACATGAGTGTATAAATATGTTTACAGATAGAGAATAAAATTATAAGTTTATCCATGTATTTTTTTCTTTCTTTTAATGCAGAACATGAGTGAAATTGTAATTCCTCACATTGTCTATAAATGTATACGTATATTTCTCTGTACAAATAGATTAATCCAACTATTGATAGATTTGAGTTTAGATGACATATTTTGTCATGTCAATATTTTATTTAATATTGTAATATTTACATAGTAACCATTATTATTGTAAAATCATGCTAAGAAAGGATTATATTGTTTATTTGTAAAAATAAAATATCAACGGGGTATTATGTTATTGCACAGAAATAAAATGAGGTATTGTCACTAAAATTAACACATGCAATGTCAGAAACTAATATATTACCCGCATGGTTGAGACTTGAGAGATTTGATCAACTACATATTTTAGTACATTTCACAATAGAAAACCCAGTTGCACAAGTATTAACCGAAAAGTGGACTACTGAGGGAGTAATTATTTTAGCAAGAAGCGCTAAATGTTCATTGCCATTTATACTATACACCATTCACAATGCATACTTCTCTACCCACTGACGTTGCTAGGGGGCTATGGTGGGCCTGACCTTCCCCCTAAATTGGATTTTTTTTTTCAAAGCTAGTGAAAAAAATTATATATAATGGGTAATTAAGTCATGTGTATTACACGACCCACCTTTCCAATTCACCCCTCTAATATCGCCTGACTCAGCCAGTGAAGCTACCTTGAATACTTGGAACTGATTAATAGAAGCCACCTTCAGCCTTTCCTTTATTATAGCATATAGCACCCGTTTACAAACAATTATTATTTATTCCTGATATTATAAATGAGCTGAAAGTTAGAAGGTTGGCAAGAATTCTCAACGCTACACAAGTACCTCCCAATATCCAAGTACAGAAGATGGGCACATGGACTATGTTTACGTAGGTGCAGAACTGCAAGGGAAATTACGGCACCAGTGGTGTGGCATACCGCCAACAAATCGCCATTCCAAATCACAATGACGACTGGTGGCATGTCAAATCATCCTTCTAAACTAGACCAGGTGTCTGTTGGTTGAAATTTTTAAGCAATTCAATCCAACTATGTTTCCCAATTCAATTTGAGATTACAAATTCCTAAGTTTACGCTAGCCAATTATGTATCTAGATAGAAAACCTGGAAAAAAGGCTTTAATATTTGAAGACCCCTGACAATAATGATTTCCAACATGCAATCTAATCAAATAAATTTAAAATGGAACATGAAAGATATAGACGGCCGCAATTATTGCTGAAACTAACCTAAAAAGTCTAAATGGTCCCCCCAAAATTTCAATTTTGGTGGGAAAATTGCCCAACAACTATAGTCCAAATCTACTAACTCCATATATACATATACATATATATAAATATATATATATATATAATTTGTTTGTTGCTAATGCTGTTTTATTCTTTTGAAAATCAGCCAACATTTTATTGAATCACCATTCATGAAACGATGGTCTACATCAACAAGTATATCAACAGGAGGAGGAGGAACTTCCACAATACAAAAGTACTTGTTCCTAGTGGACACAGCTAAAACAGGGAGCTCAATAGCTCATGAGTAAAACCTGATTTCCCCTCCATCCTAGCCAACGATCTTATCAGTACAATTCTCTCTAACTTTATGTGTATGATTAATTAGTCATATACAGATAAATAAACTAAAGTATTCCTGACACACAATTCTACTTGTGTTGTGTAGCTGAATTTTCCTCTTATATCGTGCTACCGTAGATAAAGAAAACCATCTTACTAAACACTTTCTCGGTTGGGGGTGGTTAACTCTCAAAAGTCGATAAATTTCGTCAGAACCATAAATTCAACTACTGGACGAAGGACGTTATGTACACTTCTTATTATGATGAAAAATTCTATTTGGACAAATGAGTAGACGAAAAGGGTGACAAAATAGAGATGTGACCCATATGATAATCATTGATGAAAAGGTGACGTGATGTGTTGAAAAATAGGATGACGCCACGTGTCAGTTTTGTTTAAATTTTTGTATATTGTTTTGTTCAAGTAGCACAATAAGTTAATTTCACAAAAAGTCCCCAACCAGATCGGAAGAGCACACGTCTGATAACTCCTTTTTGTTACTATTCCATCAATTTTTTAATAAAATGACAGTTATACCCTTAATTTTTTAATTTTAAAAATAAAATATTTAAAAATAATAAAAAATATTTAAAAAAAAACCAAGAAGGAAAAACCCTCCCATCGCCTCGCCTCCTAACAATTGCTGTCGTTTCCGGTGGTCAAAACGGGGGATTCCTTTTATGGCAGTAAATGGGGAGGGGTTCACCCCCTCTCCAAAATGCCGCCAGAAATGCTGACATTTCTGGCATTATTTTGGGGGGACATGGTCGGTTTTAGTTTTTGGAAACCGAAACCGACTGTCATCCTCCTTGAAACAGAGACCGGCCGAACCGATTTTTGCTCGGTTAGTTCGGTTTAACCATTATGTTTGAGTAGTTTTTTTTCCTTTAAATCAAAGAGGAAGAAGCCCAAAAGCAAGAAGAAGAACATACAAACATCCACCTAAATTTTATTAACGCCATACACTGATACACAAAACGAAAGCATGCCATCAACAACCCTATCTTTATACGCCGGTTTGGATAATGAACTGAAAATTGGGCAAAAGAAAAGGGAAACTAGCAGCCGCAGATCAGATCAGATCCGAACCAAATCCACCAGTGGAGTCTATAAGACAACGAGCTCGAGCTTCAAGATCGGAAGAGCATATATGGTGAAAAGCAGGAGATTTTTGGCTTAGATAGAGGAAATCTGTTAACTATAAATGAATACTGGAAGAGCATGAGTCGAGGAAGACGAGAAACAACTGGCGTGTAGTATTCCCAGAATTAATTTGGCTTTCCAGTCCCAAAAGTCAAATTTCAATAGTGGTTTGGAAATTGGAAAAGACCAATCAAGGAAAAGAACCTACTTTGTCTTGTTACTTATGAATTATACCAAAAAGTCAAAGGCTAATTGATGCTTACACAATTTTCCGTGTGACGTGAGTGCTCCCTTCAACATCCTTTTCTAAATTTTTCAAGCTAAATATAGAACTAAACCTCATTCAGTTTCTTTCTTGATTCCGGTTTAGAAATATGGTTCCGGTTTGGTCCATTAAGTATCGGTTTGGTCTGGTTTAGTACGGTTTTCAACTCCCAAACTGTCAACCGACTGAACAGCTTCATTTCGCCTCGAAAACCGACTAGACCGAGCCAATTTATTGTAAAGACCGCCCAAATCGGTCTGGTTCGATTCGGTTAGATCAGTTTGCTTGGTTTAATCAGTCTAAGTG
>CAVNYN010269079.1:0-14837 GCA_963692815.1 Nyctanthes arbor-tristis
CCCCCCCCCCCCCCCCCCCCCCCCCCCCCCCCCCCCCCCCCCCCCCCCCCCCCCCGCATGGAAATCAAAAAGTTCATTAAAGTGAATAAATGTAGTTCTAATATTAATCTTTTCAGATGTGTTGCATTTATGTTTTTCTTTGTATCTGGTTTGAATACGGTGATACGCATGCTGTTTCTCATAAACTGGAAATCCTATTTTCTTGCAGTTAAGTGGTAAATCAATTGGAATAATAGGTTTGGGAAGGATTGGTTCTGCAATCGCCAAAAGAGCTGAAGGATTCGGCTGTTCAATCAGCTATCATTCTCGTTCTCAAAAGCCAGACTCGAACTACACTTACTATCCATCTGTGGCCGACTTGGCTTCCAATTCTCAAATCATCATTGTGGCATGCGCATTGACAGATGAAACTCGCCATATCGTCAACCGTGATGTGATTGTTGCCTTGGGCCCGGATGGAGTTATTGTTAACATAGCAAGAGGAGACCACATTGATGAACCCGAACTGATATCTGCGCTCGTTGATGGGCGGCTGAGAGGAGCTGGGCTTGATGTCCTTGAGCACGAGCCAGACGTGCCTGAGACTCTCATCGGGCTGGACAGTGTAGTCCTTTCCCCTCATGTTGGAGCTTGCACGACAGAAACTCGCAAGGCCCTGGCCGACCTTGTCATCGATAACCTTGAGGCGCATTTTTCAAATAAACCTCTATTGACTCCCGTTATTTGAGTATATGATCATATTGAATTGGCATGAATTGTATGAATATGTAAAGATTATATTTGCTCCATTTGAATATATAAGTTATGCTTTGAATGAAATATTGCAAATTAGACTTCATAAAATTTCGCTTTGTCTCTTGGGTTGTCAATTGCACTTGCAATTGGAAAAATGGAGGCTGTGAGGGTACTAATGACCTGCCTCATGTTAGCCTATCTTGAACACGAACTTGACAAACGCTTCAAACTCTTCAGACTCTGGGAATCGAATTCCAAAACCCAGTTTTTGGAACAAAACTGTGGTTCTATTCTAGCGGTGGTGGGTCGCGCTTCGTATAATGCCGACTCGGACCTGATTGATTCGCTTCCGCATTTGAAGATTGTGGCGAGTTACCGCGTAGGAGTGGATAAAATCGATTTGAATAAATGTAAGGAGAGAGGAATCAGAGTTACAAATACCCCCGATGTTCTGACTGACGATGTTGCTGATACGGCCATTGGGTTGATGTTGGCGACTCTCCGGAAGATTTGCGCTTGTGATGGGTTTGTGAGAAACGGGTCCTGGAAAAATGGAGATTTTGAACTCACCACCAAGGTTTGTAAATAGTGAATTCTAATACGTCGTGACGATTTTGTGCACATATGACATGCCGTTTCTGTGCTCGATTTTGCGTCATTAAGCTGCTCACAATGTGTTTGATGAAATGCTGCACTTGAATTCCATGATAAAGAATGAAGTTCAAGATTTAAAATTCTTTTTTCATCAAGTTTACCAAACAATTGCCTGATGCATTTAAGGTACATCCGTGGCAGCAGGTTGTGATTGCCTGATGCATTTAAGTTACATCCATGGCGGCAGGTTGTCATTTCTCAAATTCTGCATTTTCTTTGCAATAGTTTGGGAAGATGAAATTGTGATCATGCTTTCGGGGTTCCATAAAATGGAGATTTAGGGCTCGAAGAGGTCTGTGAAGCCCTCTGTAGTCCTTTTGGTAATGTAGACACTACGATAATGCACATTGTTAAGAAGGAAAGGAGCTAAAAATTCTGTCCATTATACATGAAATTTCTATCCAATATTATCAGGCTCTAAAACCTGGTCTTTTCATTTTCTTGTATCTTCCATGGTATATATAATACATCCTTGTTTCAGACTTTCAGTGCTCTTCCGATCTACTACCACAATTTTCAGTTCCGTGGCAAATCAGTTGGCATAGTTGGATTAGGCAGGATTGGTTCTGCCATAGCCAAGAGAGCTGAAGCTTTTGGCTGCCCCATCAATTACCACTCCAGAACCAAGAAGCCAAATTCAAATTACAAATAATATTCCAACATCGTAGATTTAGCTGTCAACTGCCAAATCCTCATTGTGGCATACTTGTTGACAGAAGAAACCTTCCATATTGTGAATAGAAAGGTGATCGATGCATTGGGACCAAGTGGAGTGCTCATAAATATTGAACGAGGTTCCTACGTTGATGAACCCGAACTTGTGTCCGCATTAGTCGAAGGTCGGTTAGCTGGAGCTGGACTTGATGTGTTCGAGAAGGAACCTGAGGTACCCGAACCTTTCCTTGGACTAAAAAATGTTGTTCTTCTGCCTCACGCTGCAAGTGACACTTTTGAAACCAGCAAAGCCATGGCTGACCTAGTCATTGGAAATCTGGAATCCCACTTTCTACACAAACCACTTCCAACTCCAGTGATTTGAGTAGATTTTGTTCATTGTGAAGTAGCATTCAACACACAAACACCTTCAATAAATTTTTGGACGATTCTTTGATGATTCAAGTGTGCACTCCCTCTTTTTGTTATAAAAGTCTCTGTTCGATTCTCTGTAAGCGTGTTAGAATTTCAATTAATGTGTCAAACAGACTGCAGATTCATGGTAATTTATCTTCAATTAATATCACATCCGTTTTTTGTGAACAAAGAACTACCCCATATTGTTACATATCATATTATTTCATCCTGCTAACTTCTCATGCTAGCTACTAGGGGTCTACAGAAACAAGAAACCAAACATATGTGCTCTCTCCTGCTACATAAAGACTAGTGGTAAGGTAAAGCAGATGGTAAAGCTGCATATGAATTCTCCCATGGCTATGAAGAAGAAGAAGAAGAAGAAGAAGAAGAAGAAGAAGAAGAACCTTTGAAAATGAGAAAATTTAGCGTCTCCAATTTGAAATATATGAAAGTCCCTTTACTGTGAGTGAAGAAACACCCAAAGTTGGATCCCACCACACACTGCCATCCATTTCCATATGTCTTGTCAAACTCCTGTCGGTCAAGATTATGTTCATTTTCATCAGTTCTTGAAAATTTTTACTTGCCTACTTCTAAGAAAAAGTAGAGAACATCATAGATTTTTTTTTTTTTTTAAAGTAAGTTTGTGGGGAAAAATTATTAGTTCATGGTCACCTTCTTGATGTGGGCAGCAATGGATTTGTAGTCGAAAACATCATAGAGATCCAGAGCTTGAGAAGCAGAAGCCATTGCTTGGGTCTGCATCTGCACTGGCATATCTGTCTCCTCTAACAAACCCTTTCCTTCCAACATCTCTTGTATCTGAAGTTGCTCAAATCTTGGAAGCCCAGAGGTTTTTCTTCTTCTATGTCCTTATTGTTTTGCTTCTTCTCCAAGTGAGACACAGAGAAGGAAGAGCATATGAATATAGATCTTCTCCGACTGTAGAGAAGCGATTTGCTGTGTTTTCTGGTAGTGGCACATGGCTCAAGTCTTGTGACCTTTTATTCCTGATTTTAAGGACTCTTTTTTAACGTTATTACCAACTTGGGAATCCCACAGTCGTCTTGTCATCATCTCCACGAGGATAACGACGTTGTGGGGATAAAGCTAAGGATGTCTTTAAATAAATAAATAAATTCTCAATGAAAATATACTACCTATTTCCCCGGGGGGGGGGGGGGATGAGGAAATTCTATCCTACTTTCTGTTTTACTTTTATCTTGATCATTTTTGTTTACCTGGGTGGCTTTCCATTTTTTTTAAAGGTTTACCTAAATAGTTAATTACTTAATTTTATGTAGTTTTTCAAAAAAGAATGTTTAGAGGTACTTCTAGGTAGGTCTACGTAACTTCGAGAGACAAAGTTCACACTTTATTATTAAAGATACTCTTACCAATGGTACATTAACGTGCTTAAATTCAAGATGTTCAATGTGTTTCATTGATGCATTATTACAGTTTACACCATAGGTTATAGGTCCTTAATTTTAGGACTTCTGTGCTTCTGTGCACAATTTTGCTTCAATTTTTTTTCTTTTAAAAGGAAAACCTCAATTTATTAGAAATGTTGCACCATTCAAAACAAGAAACAAAAATCCTTTCTCCTATCGAAAAATATAAAGCCCATCTTTCCTTTTTGTTTATCACAAACTCCTCTATTTAGAGTGTATTTAATTTTTTTTTTCTTTTCATGGTATGTAATTGTATTTAATGTTATATTGCTATGTGCGGTTCAACCATGTACTATAGTGATTAAGTTATCACATTTCACGTAGGACATTACTAGTTTGAACCACACATGCCCCTTCCGTCCCCTATGTCCCCTCTTCCGATCTATGTATATTGCCATGTCAATCCAAACAAATGGAAATGGTTGACATAATACAAGGGTATTTTAGGGAAATTATATGAAAGATTTTCCCCTTTCTTTTACTATACAAGGTAAAATATGAGAGAGGAGAGATGAGCGTGATTCAAACTCAAGACCTTTGACTTAGAACATGAAAGTCTAACCACAAGAGGGGAAAATGGGTAAATATGATTCGAACTCAAAACCTCCTTATTGAGACATAAGTATCTAACTACTAACACTATTTAAAATCACCAAATTTTGCTTATTCAATTACGTTATGTAGAATTTTTAATGGCAATTGAAACCACAATTTTTTTCTATTTGTACCACATTTCAGTAACAATCAATAGTCCGTGAACTTCAATTATTGTTCTTAAATTTACAATTATTGTTCTTAAATTTTCATCCATAATGTTTTTATTGCTTCTTTTTTTCTTAATAAGTTGTTATTAACTAGTAATCCTTGCATGAAATGGTGATTTTTTATTTACAAGTTTTTTCTAATAAACCATAAAAAGAGAAGGGTGGGTGACGGAATTGGGTAACTGCATAAAGAGTATGTAATTAGAGTTTGATTCAACAGTCTCTTTTAAATTTATAAACCAAATAAAATAATTCACACTCACTTCTTGCATTCATATTTTTTTAAATATACTACTTCCTATTGAAATTGGATTGTGTGAAATTCTATACTTTCGAAGAACATTAAATTGGGTAAGTTAGTTTGATTTAGATTATTTCTAATTTGTTTTTTTCTAAATTGATTTTTTTAATGTATTTTTTTTTCATAGAGACTAACTACAATTCGTATATGTTACAATTGAAATCTTTCTATTTTGTTGTCATTCCCCTGCAACGCACAGGTAAAAATTATAGTAAACTATAAAAAGAGACGGTCTGGCTGTGGAAACAAGGCCGGGTTCCTTAAGAAGCCTGGTCTCCAACCACACACTGACACTTCACCTAACACACTATATAACAGTATCTCATTGGAAATCTTAGAAATTTCCTAAGACGAGAAGAGGTGGGTGGCGGAATCAGGAAACTGCATTTAACCATTTGTGACCTTTTTATTGTTTAAAATGCGTAGAAATTGTCTTAACGAAATCTGTGAACCTTGGAATGCCAGTTAAAGAAAGACTAATGATAAAAATACGGAGAGAAAATATTAAGAATAGAAATACAATAAATAGTAAACGTTAAAGATATGTGATGCAATTCAAATGTCGTGTAAATATTAAAAAAACATATATATATATAATATGTGATTGTCAATATAATTAGTATTTTCTGAGAGCAAGTTTAATGTTAAGCAGAAAAAAGGGAAAAAAACCTATTTTCAACTAATTTGTAGGAGAAAAACTAGGGAAAACATATTAAAGGATTTCGTTTATTTTTTAAAATTTTTTTACAAATTATTTTGTCATTATATTTTTTTATCATACAATTTATATTCAATTTTTTACAAAATATTAATTTTTTAAATTTATTATATAAATTTTTTTTAGAATAAAGTTCGGTTTTTTTTTTTTTTTTGTGGTAAAAGAGGGGCTAAATTTAGCCCTTTTAACGCTTTTCCCCTCCAAAATGGGTTTTCCCCCCTTCTCCCATACATTATTTGAGTTTGGGGGGATTTGGGTTTTTTCCTCTACATTAGAAGTGCTCTAATCCACGTAAACATAGAAATGAGTCAATTTTTATCAGTAACAAGGGTAGTACAATTACTACAGAGAACAATAAAGCTTCATTCTTCAGACCCATGGCTCATATTCACAGACGTAAAACCATGACATGTATTCTTTCCCCTCCTGCCCAATAATGTTCGATATGCCAACCCAACCTGTCAAGAGATGGAATAATATAATTTCACTAAACAAAGGGGACTAATGCAAAAGGTACTTCTCAAAAGCTTCAAATTTACACAAGGAAATTTCCAGTGTGGTACGAGTGTTGTACCAGTAAACTTGCCTAGTGAAATTGCGCTTGCAGAGGTTGTGAACTCCCAAAAAAAGATGATCAATGATGCCCGTGCCAGTATGCTAATCATCTTTCTTAGCGTGTGCTGTCCTGCCAACGTAAAGAGCTGCAAGTAAGAGCAACTGTGATTTGAGCAAAGGGTTTAATGCATAATATGCCAACTGATATAATAAGCTTAACTTCTAAAACCAAAAGTTTTGCACAATTGACCATGCGTGCAGCTCAAGTTGGCTGGATAACTTACCGTATGATACTGGAAAGCGTTTCAGAAGATAGTACTGAACTACAGTCATGGATGAGGCAGAAACCATAGCAAATGTTGCTGTGGCACTTGAGTCCTGCATCAGAAGTTATTGAACTTATTATTCTGAAGATCTGAACTGTCATCTGGTGCAGGAGATGGCTAAGCAAAAGGTTCCGGGAAGATGCACACAAACATGTATAATGTTACTCCTGATTCCATATGAAGGTAAGCACTAGAAGAATTATTTTGGTTTCAGGGTTAACCGTAAAGCAATTAAAAGGATGAACTTGTAAGGTGCCAAGAAGGCTACCATGGCATTTGGGTTATATGCCGAAACAAGTAGTAGTTTTATCTAATCCTCCCCCTAAAAATGCCAATATCGATTCAGGAATTGTACAAAGAAAGTACACGTGGAGGAACTCCGACCTCTAGAAACAACGGCCCTAAAATGAATCCTCCACCAAGGCCTAACAGGTAACAGCCTACCAATTATACCAGGCAACATTCCACTGCAACATCAAAGAATCAACTGTTGTACGGTCCAATTTTATTTCCGCTTCTCCCTTTGATGCTATCACCTTCCACCCTTTATATAAGAGATCGGACTGATATCCAGATGCTCAGATGGCTACCGGGATCTGAGAATCAACTGAAATATGTGTCTCATAATAGGTTCTTGTTCTGAGATTACACCAATAATCCAAACTGTAGAGTGGTCATCCATGGCTTAGTTATGCTGCCGTACATGTTGTCGTGTAATCATGTATATAAAACATGCATGCATCTTCTTCTCACTTATATAGTATGAAAGAGCAGAAGAGGCTAAAAAGAATAAAGGCCTCGAGAAAGGATTTTCAGGAATATATTGGAAACCTTGCCAATATGAAGTAAAATAATTATGGCCCAGACAGCAATGAATGTAGTCAGTTCTTTCCAGTTGACATTGTCAATAATTGACACCTGCAAGACTTGTGGAAATCAGCAGTGGCTCTGAAACTATTCGTGCGTGTTCAGTAAGCAGTAGAGGACAGGACTCCACAGTCTAATGGACGAGATTTCAGCTTCTTTTTAGCCTAAATATCTTTCGTTAGCAATCAAGCCCTCCCTACCAAACATGCCATTGAGGTATCAGAAGTTCATTACCTCTGATGCTTTATAGTCTTTGAAATGCACTACAGCCATTAGTTGGGCCACCAGGTACAAGTTTCTATTGGACTTCTTCACTTCCATTATCTGATTTCAATTCATGTTCTTAATTACTTGAATCGGGCTTAACTAGTAAACATTTTCAAAACATTTCTCAAGATAGTAAAGAAATGCACACTCAATCAGATGCCCAGCGTCTAGAAGCCTCCTGGATGTCCAAAATAACAGAGAGAGAATAAATTTTCAAACTGAAACATCAACCATCATATTGAAACAGGGGAAGTGCATTAGAGTTTAGGATACCCATTTTGTAATGGACGCTTTCTTCCATGTCGCAGCACCCTTGAAGAATGCCTTGGTTGAAGTGCATGTAGTCAAGACACCGATAAGTTACCTATAAAAATAAGAAACTGTAACCATCCATTCTGCAAACATCACATTAAAAATAACTCCAACACTGATCCCAAGCAGTAGATGCGTTGAAAAAGAAGAGCTAAATCATAATCGATTATTGGAAGATCAAGTGTAGGGTGCCGAAGCTTGAGATTGTAATATACACCCATAATCATACCTGGTCAAAGAAACAAAAGGCTCAGATACAATCCAACTATCTAAAGGATCGGAATTTAATTCTGGTGTTCTTGCAAAGTGACCGTCCTCAAAATTAAACAGAAACTTTGTTTATCATCCAAAAGATTAAGCCCTTGTTTGCAAACCCATTCTATTTATAAATATAAATTGGTCAAATCAATCGCATCCACATATTTCATAGAACCCGCATATACTACACAAATCTCCACCATTCAATCACATTCATTCTCTCTTATTTCTCATTAAAATGAGTTTGTAAAAACAACAATGGATTAAAAAAAGTTGAGATTTTAATTCTAGGTGTATGATTGCTGTTGGACATTCAAACAGATAGAGACTCACAGAGATAGCAAACCATATGTTACCATCTAGTAAATTTGATTGCACTGCAGTTGTACCAAAAAGTTTGAAAGTTAGTACTCTGGACGACCAAAGATATGCTGATGATTATTTTGAAGCATCTGTATAGAAGAGCATCCAGTGATTCCAGTCCGATAGACTATTCTTCAAAAATTCGTCAGTGAACGCGGCATATAAGTCCAAACTGTATACTTTAGATCGATAACCTTGCTATATTTAACGATAATACAAATTGTCAGCTCTAACATTTTGATATTGCAATTGATGATTTTCGAACAGATCCTATGATTAGAGTGAGCATGGGAACAAAAAGTCCACCTTCACCAGCGCCTCCAAAGCTCCCAAGTGCAGCACCAAAAAAATCCAACCATTGTACCCGCAACACTCTCCAGTCAATCCATTTAGTACATTGTTATAGCAAGTTACAAAATATCAACATAAACTAGCATGTTTACACGAGACAAAAATATTGTCGAGATCAATAATCCAGCATGCTAACTGTGCTATAATTCAAACATCCAGAAATCGGGGGAAGGGCATATTTATGAGTAGAAAGTGTAACAAGAGAAGAAACTCACAGGCCAAATATGGTGATAAAGCACATCCACAGTTTGACGCGAGAGACCGATTATTTTGGTGAAATAAGCTGATCCAAATTCTTTAATGTCGTTTCTTGACATTACCAACTTCAAGATCTGTTGTATTGAAACAACCACACAAGCCGAAAGAAGAGATCCAAACAAAATGACTGAACTCGTCTCTCATGTAGTCTAACCTCAGCCATGGCATTGATTTTTCCTTCTCCTCTTCTTATTCACTACATGGCAGATTTATATTTCAACCCTAGATAAAATCAATAACAGTCTGAATCCAAACAAAAATTAAATTAACGCTGAAACCAAGCATATTAACCAACAAGAATAGGGTAATTTTGGGAGAGATGTTCTTTACAATTTCTGGGTTTTTAGTCTCTAACAGCCCATTCAATTTTGCAATAAATAAAGTATATAACAAGATGGTATAGTGAGATCAGCCTTCTTCCAGATATTCAAATGTACATTTATTTAAAGTTAAATATAAAAGAATCCCATTTTGAATTCCATAATCATGCCAAACACGCTAACTGTCCGCCACACTTTTTTTCTTTAATTCAAAGACAGAGAACCCAAAATGAGAATTTAATAACTACAAACACCCGTAAAAACCCTGCAGAAAAGTACAGAAAAATTAAACCAAGCACTAAGACTTGAAAAGATTTGAATTTCAATGCCAATCAAACACAAAACTTGAGATTGATAACCATCAACATTCCGCATAGCCAACAGAAAATGAAAACAAAATTGAAATGACAAGTCTTGATGAAACATAATTCTTACTCCAAAAAGTAACACTCGTTCTCTATAGGTTCCAATATCTAAATTAGTAAGAAAGAGTAATAAATCAACAAACTAATCAACGGTCTGCATGATATCTTCAGCGGTAAATTTGGTGCCCTTGTCCTTATCCGCGGCGGCGCGTCCCTTGGCCTTGCGGTCCAGGAGAGATTTACGATCCTTGTCAAGGCGGAGCTTGGTGATAACCACCTTTGAAGGGTGGATTCCGACATTGACAGTGGATCCATTAACCTTCTCACGGGTGATGCGCTCAACGTGAATGACCCATCTCTTGCGGTAAACCTGCACGACTTTGCCGTCGCGTCCCTTGTAGGTTCCTCTGACGACTTGCACCTCGTCATCCTTGCGAACCGGCATGGATCGTACGTTGTACTTGGTCCGAAGATCAGAGGAAAGCGGGGCGCTCATCAACACACGGCGAACACTCGACGGCGCCGTGAAGTGGGCCTTCCGGTTCTTGCGCCGGGAGGAGGATACTCGTGGACTGTGCTCTTCCGATCTCTCCAGTGACGGACTTTTCACACTTACCTCTGATGGGGGATGCGGGCTGGGAAACTAGGATCGGAATTAGGGTTTTGTGAATTATATAGCGTCTTGTGTAGCTCATTTGGGCTCAGAAAGAAGTATGCCCGGAGCAGTATGGGCTGTCATTTTAACTTGGATACGACCCATCAACTGTCAGCCACGGCTGGCCACTCCACCCCGGCAATAAACCACAAAACAGAGCAATTTTAGGAAACCTGATTAGATGACATAAATATATAGTGACGTTTTTATGTCACACCATTTTATTAGATGGTGATTACATATATATTTTTCAATTATCTAATTATCTAATGAAATTATATCATCAATTATCTAATTATCTAATGAAATTATATTATACCTACAATGTGATTTATTCATGTCGTCTTGAACTTCTGTAAAATAAAATGCAAATAAGATAATTTAATGTGTGATTGAGGCTCCACTTAAGATTGCTATTGGATGTCTAACATTTGCTTTTTTTAAAACACGGCTGATAAAAGTGTTTGATAAATTTTAGAAAAAATGATTATAATAGAAGTAATAACATCCAGAAGCATATTTTGGGAAGCAGAGAAATGTAACCTTTGACATCTACTTTTAGATTTTCCAATGAATAATGACTAAATTGTCACATTTAACTCTACCATTGCCTACACTCTTTCCCACACGACGCTCTTCCGATCTATAAAGATGAAAAATGTTCACAGACCATTTTATGCATTTGTTATTAAAAAAGAAAAATTTTATTTAAATTTTCTCGTTGAATCTTGATTTGATTGTACATTATATATGTATTCTTTATGTATTTTTATTAATTGGTTAATTTCAAAATAATTTTTTCAGTCAAAAAAATTTTCAAATAAATTTTTACTTTTAGTTATTACTTGTCGATATTTTATAATTTTTTGTGAAATATTACGTATATGTTACATATTATTCATAAAAGAAAAAAAAAGGATATCATATGTAACAATAAATAAATTTTTTTTCATATATCTTTTAGTAAATATAAACTAGTAAATTTACCATACACTTAAAAACTACTTTAAGATTTAACAAACACTAAATTGATTCTTATACTAACGGCATCCAGCACAGCAGAAGCTATTTACTACCTTCGTCCCAAAAAGATGGTCCAGTTTTCATTTTTCATCCGTCCCAAGATATGGTCAAATTTTCTTTTTAAAAAGTAGTCGAAATATTAGTTCTCTTATATACCATAATTTAATTTGCATAGTTATTTAAAAAACAGAATTATTAAACTGAAATAATTAATAAATAAAAGAATATAATAGGTGAACAATATTAAAATTACTTTTCCAATACTATTAAATAAACTTTTCTTAATTTATGTGAAAAAAGAATAAGACCATTTTTTTGTAAGGAAGTAATATTAAAGAAGCCCTAACAATACCAGATTTATGCCTAAGGGCTAGAACTATTCAGTTCTTATATAAAAACAAATCTAACTCCGATTTTGGAGTCTAATCACTAATAACAGAGTGCCACCTCATCTAACACAGGTGAGGTGGTGCCGTATTATTAGATATCAGGATCTGAAATCGGAGCCCGATTTGTTTTCTTAAAAAATTTATAGAATTAGTACATAATAATTTCTTTAGTTGCGATAGCTTCATGCCTAAGTGTTGAAAACTATAGCTGGAGTTGCAGAAAAAAGAGAAAATAGAGATAACGAATACCTGCACAACATTGAATGTTGCATAGCAATTGGCCCCATGCCCCACCTCAGGTCCCCAACAAGCTAAACAAAAGAAGGAAAGCAAGACCATGATAGAGGAGTAAGCATCTCCAATGCAACAACGTGCACGACATGGAAAAAAATAAACACATGAAATTTCGTATTTAATTTTCTCTTTCTTCTTTCGTACTTTTTTTCCTATGCATTATCTATTGACGCTTTCTACTTGAACATTCACTTGACATCTTCTATTGATTTTTTATTTTATTTGATTTTATTTTTTTGAAACTCTCTCTCTCTCTCTCTCTCTCTCTCCCCCTCCCCCCTAACTACTAATGGTCGCGTACGTGCGTTACACGTACAGTGTTTTTACTTTTGTATTCTTTAGCATAAATATTTTTTATTTTTATCATTTGTCGTTATCGAACTATAATGAAAATTCTTTGTTATTCGCGATTTTCAAGTAGTTAACAAGATTTTAGCAATAAGAAAAGGAAAAAGAATAGAAAAAAATATGTTCAATTCACTATTCATTGAATTATTACAATGCTACAAGTATAAATATTTCATGCCAAGAATCATGTAATTAAACAACTCCAAACAAGAGGTTTGGCGGCATTCCAAAGGATGAAAGTTCAATTAAAATATCAACAATCCTCTACATTTGCAGTCAGATGGTAAGAAACTTGTAGAGTTCCATATAGTTTTTCCTTTCATGTTCACATAAGCAAACTCCTTCCTGAATCCTTATTGCAACCAACAAAATATCTTGCCTAAGAAAAGAATTATTTGAAAATGCAATTTTATATTAAAGAGAGTCCCTTTTAAGTGACAAAGTAGTTTACATCCTACTGAATTGAAACCTATATCATTAAGGCATGATAAGGAAAACAATTTAAGAATTAAGACTAGCAATGATAATTCAAGCACCCCACAAATTCGTTGAACGACATATGTTATCTTGTGATGTCAGATTCGTTGAAAAACATATGTTAACTTGTGATGATGATGAACTTGTCCATTTCATCTGCTTGTCAAGATTTATAATGTTAAATTCTATCCTTTGAAATGATCCGTATGCAAGCCAACTCGTATATCTTCCATCACAATATCTTGTGAGAATTTGTTATAAATACTACAATGGCAAAATAAATTCAAAGCCTATCAAATTAAATTTGATGACAACTACAAACTGAAGCATCAAGTAGCACATTCTCTCGATTCGAATCAAGTTAAAACAGCATGCATAATTAGAAGTAGAATTACTACTCTCTTTGAATTCCTAACCTTACCCAATCATTGAATCCCAAATTTTTATTATATATAAGCTAAACCAATCATACTTTCAACTAAACAAGTAGTTAAGAGTTTATATCGATAAATTGGAAAATCACCTTACAAGTTCCAGCAAGATAAGCTATAAGCAACTCACACACCCTTCCTGCCAAACAAGGTAGAAGGTAATGTTGCTAACAAACTCCAAAAATAACAATAGATAATAGATTGACACCAGCTCACCATTACAATATCCAGTCAGCATAGTGAGCTGAAGAATGGAAAAATAACTAAAAAAATTAAGAGATAGTCAACGAATGCAAAAAAGAGATGAAAAATCCGATCTGAAAAAGAAGACCAATACTAAATAGTCTGGATCACCACTTGATTTTGCTACAGCACCAGATTGCAATCTGATGCTATAGCAAAATCCTGAGTTTTTAATCTCGAACTATTTGTCGCCATGAATTAGGATATAAGAGAATTATGGCTTGTGCTGCAAAATCCAATGTCTCTCCTTCATGAATAAATAATCACTTTCATCAATGCAAGAAAATCTTGATACTCCTTGTGTAAATATGTATCACAAGTTTACCACAACCTTTTGTGGAAAGAATCTAGAGGTTGTTTGACTCTTTTATTTAACATTTAAATATCAAAATCATGATTTTTTGACTTGCTAAACCTAAAGATGAGATAATTATTAAAAATTAATTAAAAAGGAAAAAAAAAAAGAGAAAAACTAAAGGCTATAGTAGAATAAAATAGAGACAACAAGAGCATTTTTTCCACCTCTAATGATGCAACTCTTCCGATATCCAATAAGATATCTTTTCCAACAAATCACAAGAATTCATCGGTAAACATCCTAATTTTAATATGCACACAAAATAAAAATAAAGAAGAGATTATAACAGAGCATCAAACAGGGTATTTTGAAAAATTCAAAATTTACCATTTGCATCAATAATGAAGGTGCCATTTTCAAGTGTTTGTAAACTCACTTGAAAATCAAAATAAAACTATTTGTGAAACCTTACTGCCAAATCAACCTATTAGAAAAAGAAAAATCAGCACCCAAACCTAATATGAAGGAAAAATATTATTCACAACATGTAATTTTGATCGGTAGAAAGTCGTCCTGTCGGGTAGTATCTCTGTGCACAATTTAAAAAATTGGATTTTTTTCTGAAAATCAAAAAAATCCAATACTGTTTGGCAACGTAAGCAAGCCTTCAACAACACAACACACGCAAATTTTAGTTTTTGACTACAAATACAATCAGATACAACTACAATTAGTAG
>CAVNYN010269080.1:0-30837 GCA_963692815.1 Nyctanthes arbor-tristis
TGGCCGGGGGTCAATAAAACCAGCAGTTTCAAGACTCGGTCACGAGGTTCTAGTTCTAGCCATCGTTCCAGAGATTCTCATAGTTAACACTCTGTACAGCAGCTTGTTGGACAGCAGTCACAATCTCATCGTACTTATCAGAGGGCTGGACCAGTTCAGGGAGTGGGGTCTCGGGGCAGCCAGTATCCTCAGTGTCGGGTTTGTGGGAGGTTCCACCCCTGATAATGCCTCAAGGGAGCTGATGTCTGTTTTCATTGTGGATAGCCAGGACATAAAAGGAAAGAGTATCCTACTCTACTACAAGAGAACGGTGCCTCTCATGTGATTCCCCCTCCGCCAACTGTTGCCAGCGGGAGTGCCAGACAGGGTCAGTGGGGTATAGCTTTAGGAAATATCAGGGCAACGAGTGCTGGGCAATCTCAGATGGCTGGAAACAGTAGTGGCAGACTGAGAGGCCACTCTGGGCGTACTCGACTCAAGGAAAGGTGTATGCTATAACCCAGCTGGAGGCTTAGGAGTCGCCAGATGTGATTATGGGTACGTTGTCTGTCTTTGATAAATGTGCCCGTACTTTGATTGATTCTAGTGCTACTCATTCCTTTATTGTGCATACATTTACTATTCATGCTGATCATATGTTAGAGCCCCTAGACAATAAATTAGTAGTGGCTACCCCAGTGGACGTATCACTCGTAGCAGATAGTATATATAGAGACTGTGGGGTTAGCATCAGAAATCATGTGTTGAAAGCAAATTTGATACCATTGGATATACATGATTTTGATATCATCTTGGGCATGGATTTCTTAATTGCAAATTATGCTACAGTTGACTGTTTTCGTAAAGAAGTTGTATTTAGAAAACCCAGAGAGCCTCAGATTTCCTTTGCTGGAGAACGCAGAATTCTACCATCTTGTGTAATATCAGCACTTGATGCTGGGAGATTACTTCGAAAGGGGTGTGAGGCATATCTGGCTCATGTGATTGATATTGAGGTTACTAAGCCAAAATTTGAGGATGTCCCAGTTGTAAGGGATTTTCCTGAGGTTTTTCCAGATAATCTTCTTGGATTACCACCTGACAGGGAGGTAGAGTTTACTATCGATTTGGTCCCAGGGACAGCACCTATATCCCAAGCGCCATACAGAATGGCTCCAACAGAACTGAAGGAGTTGAAAATTTAGTTACAGGACTTGGTGGATAAGGGTTTCATTAGACCCAGTGCATCTCCTTGGGGTGCACCAGTCTTATTTGGGACGAAAAAAGATGGCACGATGAGATTATGTATCGACTATAGGCAGTTAAACAAGGTGACAATTCGCAATAAATATCCTTTGCCTAGAATCGATGACTTATTTGATCACCTTTGAGGTGCTTCAGTCTTTTCAAAGATTGACTTGCGTTATGGGTATCATCAGCTTAAAATAAGAGAGGTTGATGTACCAAAGACGGTTTTCAGGTCTCGGTACGGTCACTATGACTTCTTGGTAATGCCTTTTGGGCTGACTAATACACCAGCTGTGTTCATGGATTTGATGAACAGAGTACTTCAACCATATCTTGATAAATTCGTAATTGTCTTTATCGATTACATACTAATTTATTCTCGAAACCGTGATGAGCATGCAGATCATTTGAGGATTATTTTGCAGCTTTTACGAGATAAGCAATTGTATGCCAAGTTCAGTAAGTGTGAGTTTTGGTTGGATAAAGTTGTATTTCTGGGTCATGTTATCTCGTCAGAAGGGATTTATGTGGATCCTGTAAAGACTCAGGCAGTACAGAATTGGGAACGACCTGCTAATGTGACTGAAATACAGAGTTTTCTTGGGCTAGCGGGTTACTACCGCCGGTTTATAGAAGGGTTCTCCAAGATTGCTCTTCTGTTGACCAATTTGACTCGAAAGGATTCTAAATTCGTGTGGACCGAACAGTGTGAAAACTGTTTTCAGTAATTAAAGCACAGATTGGCCACTGCTCCTATTCTCACACTTCCATCTCCAGGTGAGGAGTCTGTGATATACAGTGATGCATCATGTCAAGGTTTGGGTTGTGTCTTGATGCAAGATGGAAAAGTTATAGCTTATACTTCGAGGCAATTGAAAAAGCATGAGTTAACTATCCTACACACGACCTAGAGTTGGCTGCAGTGATGTTGTCATTGAAAATTTAGAGGCATTATTTGTATAGTGAAAAGTGACAAATATTCACTGATCACAAGAGTTTGAAGTATATCTTTGATCAGAAGGAGTTGAATCTGAGGCAAAGGAGATGGTTAGAGCTGATAAAAGATTATGACTGCAAGATTGATTATTTCCCGAGGAAAGTAAATGTTGTAGCAGATGCTCTCAGTAGAAAAACCAGTAGTTCTTCGGCTCAATCTATTACGATGATTTCTTCCCTGATTTGTGAGTTCAAAAAGTTGAATACTCAGTTGTCATCTACTACCTCAGGGGCAGTTTTAGCAAATTTCCATGTAAGGCCTACTCTGATTGCCAAGGTTAAGGAGGCTCAATACCAAGATCTGACATTGAAGAAATTGAAGGAGGAGGACGATCTTAGACTACGAGAGAATTACACAGTTAGAGATGACGGTACTCTTGTCATGGAAGATAGATTATGTGTCCCTGATAATTCAGAGCTGAAAGGAGAAATTTTAGAAGAGGCACAAAGTTCTGCTTATGCAATGCACCCAGGTAGTAACAAAATGTATCATACTTTGAAAGAGCACTATTGGTGGCCAGGTATGAAAAAGGACATAGCAGAGTTTGTCTCTAGATGTCTTGTTTGTCAGCAGGTGAAGCTTGATCGCCAGAGGACGGCTGGACTATTACAGCCTCTGCCTATCCGTGAGTGGAAGTGGGAGCACATCACTATGGATTTCTTATTTGGTCTTCCTCGTACTCAGAGAGGTCACGATGGTGTCTGGGTAATCGTGGACCGACTGACAAAAACAGCTAGATTCCTGCCAATCAAAGCCACTTACACTCTAAATAAGTTGGCAAAGTTGAATATTGATGAGATAGTCAGCTTGTATGGGCCTCTAGTATCCATTGTGTCAGATAGAGATCCTCGATTTACTTCTAAATTTTGGCCTAGCTTGCAGGGAGCTATGGGTACGAAATTGAATTTCAGCACAGCCTTTCACCTTCAGACAGTTGGTCAGTCAGAGAGAACTATACAGACACTAGAGGATATGCTTCGGGCATGTACTTTGGAGTTTAAGGGTAGTTGGGATACTCATCTGTCAAAGATGGAATTTCCTATAATAACAGCTACCACTCTAGTATTGGAATGGCTCCGTATGAGGCGTTATATAGCCGGAAGTGCAGAACTCCAGTCGGTTGAAATGAAGTTGGAGAAAGGAAATTAATGGGACCTGAATTGGTTCAGAACACTACAGAGAAGGTGAGTATTATCCAGAAAAAGCTTAAAACGGCTCAAGACAAACAGAACACCTATGCTGATAAACGTAGGAGACATCTGGAATTTGAAGTTGGAGACAGAGTTTTTCTGAAATTGTCACCTTGGGGGGTGTTTTGAGATTCGGGAAGTGTGGTAAATTGAGCCCACGATACATAGGACCATACGAGATCACGGAACGCATCAGACCGGTTGCATATCGGTTAGCATTACCAGTTGACTTATCCAGGATCCATGATGTATTTCATGTTTCTACGCTTCGGAAATATATTCTAGATCCGTCTTATGTGCTAGAGTCACGGCCGGTTGAACTGGAGGATAATCTGATTTATGAAGAAGAACCTGAAGGAATACTTGGCAGGAGATATCAGATTACAAAGGATAAAGTTGTCGGCACATTTGTTCAAGTAAAATGGAAGGGTCGTCCGATAGAAGAGGCTACGTGGGAAGAGGAGAAAGAGATGCGGGCTAAGTACCCTGACCTCTTCAGTTACTGAATTTCGAGGACGAAATTCTTTTTAGGAGGTAATGTTGTTACGACCCGAATTTTCCAAAATAATTTTCTAATATATGCTTGGTCAAAGTCAAAATTATTGGGTCAAAGTCTAAGTCATAGAGGTGCCAAAAAGGATAAGATAATTGTTGGAGGGTTGTATGAAAATTTTTAGAATTTTTAGACTAACTTATATGACTTAAAAGAGTTGAGGGACCTCAAGTGCAAATTTCCCTTTAAACCAAGAAAAGTCTTTCATTTGGGTCAAAGAACACACACAAGCACCAAAAACACACACTAACTCACGATTCGGCCGAAGAAGAAGAAAACAAGGGAAAAAGAAAAAGAAAAAGAAAAGAAAGGAGAAAAAGGAAAGAAATTGGAGGTCTTGCATTCTTTGATATGATTTAACACATAGGTGTTGAATTTTCTTTCATAAATTTGAAGAGATAAGTTAAGTGGTGATTTTTTTGGGTTTATGCATTTGGTATTAAATGTTAATTTTATAGTTTATCTTCATGGATTGAGGCTTGATAAATTATTCTATATGTATGTTATATGAATGATGGGTTTTAAGTTAACAACTTCAATTATAAATTACTAAGAGATTGCCATGAACCCTAGAATATGAAATTTGGGGATTTTTGGATTGTAGTTGGTGAATGTGATTTATGATGAATTGGCGATGAAAAATGAGTAAATAATGAGTTGGAAATTTTATCTAGTAGATTTTTTTTTTAAAATACTCATGGATGTTGAGGTTGGAGATTATAGTGTAATATGTTTGATAAGTGATTTGAGAATAAAAGATATATTTGACAATAGGTAGTAGTGGGATGTTAAAAATAAGTTGGAAATGATTATTTGTGAATTTTCATGTTATGACACTTTCGAAGGAATTATGGTGGTACTTTAAGTAAATAGACATTCTCACTGTTTCAGGTGGTGACGAAGAGATTGGGAAAGCCTATCAATCTCGCTATATTGTAGCTATAATTCTTTGAGTGAAAAAATTATTTTTCCAAATTTTGCATGATTTAACTATTATAGTATTTCATGAAATATTTCATTATTTCTATAAATTCTCAAGTTCAGGAAAATTATGCTATTATAATTATCATGTTAGGTGAAATGTTTTACAGTATTAGAATAAAGATTTGGAAAAAGATTTATATTATTATGTTATGAAATGTTTGTGAAAGTTTATTATAAAAAATATTTTCAAAACCACCAAAGTACATGTGTGATTATTACGCGCTCTGCATCGTGTGATTCGTTTCACGGTGTATTGACCAGTTCAGTGATTACCCGCTCTGCATTGTGTGATTTGTTCCACGGTGCATGACCAGTTATATATAGATCTTTGGGACTCATCGTCATACACACATAGACTTTGGGCCGTGTATAGTGGTGTTTGTCTTTGGGGTTTGCTCTGCGCGGATATGACCCGTTATTAGTTATTCAGTTATCAGTATCACTCAGTTCTAAGTAGTATGCCTTGTATTTCGAGATCACTCTGTACATGTGTGTTATTGCTTAGCGGTACTTTTAGTGCTAATTTTCTAGTTATAAGAAATTATCTAAGTTCCAACTTTTATAACTCAGTTACAGTATATTAAGAAATTATATGTTATATGATTCAGTTCAAGTTCTCAAATTCTATTCATAGTATTCTCAACATTTTCATGATTCAATATTTCATTTGCAAGTCAATTAGATGGTTTCCAACAAATTCAGTTATTTATGTATTACGAAGCTCAGTAAAATTTCAGAAATTAAATAATATGGAAAGTTATATATATGTATTTGTGAACTTATCCACTCATTGAGTTGCAAGCTCATATATTTTCTAACGTTTTTCTTATCAGGAGGTGACCGAGTTTGAGTAGAGTGAGATTTGCCTACACTATCGGAATTTGCCACCACATTTAGAATAGTACGGCACAGTGTATTTTGCCATCTCATGAAACATTGACATATTCTCTATCTTCATTCTCATGCTAGTTAGAACCATTGAGTATTGTATCTGTTTTTAAATTGATTTTGATGTCAAGCGAAGTGTAAAACTATTTTGTATTCTTTGGAGTTTTATTAGATGAATGGTGTTGGGAATTATGGTATATGGATTTGGTTGTGGATTTTTGAGTTTGTCACAGGTTGGATAAGTTCATTTTATAGGGGAAACTCTGTCAAAATTTTTCTAAAATCATTTTAGTCCAAAAGTCTGTACAGTTTCAAGAAAAATCTTAGTTTGCCGTGGCGGTGAGTCCAGGTTAAACTGGCATTCATTGTCGGCGCACGCTACATGTCAGGCCTAGCAGGATTGCCTGGGACAAAGCGTGTCAGCTGCAGTGGAGGTGAAAGCCAAGGGGAGAACCGCGACTACTAGGTTAGCAATTTTGGGGTGCGACTTTCGGGTATTACAGGCTATGCAGGGCAATTGGATTCATTTTTGTGGCTGTGGAAGAGACTTGGGGTTCTGCTTTTACCGTGTCTTCTTCTACTTCTTTGTACTCTTTTTTCTTTTCTTTTTAACTTTTGATTTTGGGTTGAAGCGGTGGTTTTTCCTTGACATATTTGTATTTTGAATGGCTTGAATCCTCTGAAAACCTATCTGGTTATCCGTCTTCTTCGTCTGTGAGTGCTACATTTCTAATCGCTAGATATTTTGCATATGAAGCTATTGACTTGGTTTACTCGGAATTATTATGATTTTGAGTTATATCGTTGTTGCAATTGAGTCGGCCGTTACAACTCTAACTCCTTATTGATTAGTAACATTTTTTTTTTGTGTTCCTTATTCCAATTTTACGAATTATGTTTGATTATCAGGCAACATGTATAGGTTCTGTAAATGTGATGTGTTTTGTCACCATAAGAAATCTGAAATCTTCATGATATATTGCATAGGTTTTGCTGCATCTTTGAATTGCTATAAGGTCAAAGAAAGATTGGTGACTTGCACTGCACTTTGAATCATCATGACATGATGCCATCCAGACGAGTTAAGCAGTTCTAATCTTAAAATTGTAAGAGAACATATCCACTGGTTGCTGATATAAAATATTGAATCCTTCATCCTTAATAATAAAATCTTAAGCTAGAGAATTCTCGTAGTTGCCGTATTTCGGAGCTAAATTACTGAATATACTCTTGCAAATTGGATCTTTTGCTTACTGATTGTTTATATAGTTTGAAAAGAGAAATGACCCAGTTTACTACTATGCAAATGAGTTTATTTGCACTTTTTGTTTTTGTTGTTCTTTTCAAGGAGACAATATAGATTTAGGTTGCAGCTTGTTGAATACTACTTATTTTCTTTTCATTTCTTCTCTTAGTCATTTGGATAGACTTGAGATAACTTAGATATTTCAAGATTTCTGTAATTAATCATTAAAAAACCATGCGGAGAGGGTTGAAATTTTTCCTTCAACTCTTCATTTTCACTTTTGTACACGTCGCTTTCTAGAAGATGCTAGGATGACCATCTCTTCCTAGGGTAGGATTTGTGTTTTAGTTTGATTGGATCATGTAATTTCAAGCATCCGTTATAAATGTTCTCATTTACTTTAAAAGATTGGGCACTTTGAGTTGGATGAACATCAAGATTACACGACATATCTTCCACCTAAGTGTAACTACGTCTTCTCTCTCATCAATTTCCAGTATAGTGATGTGGTTCTATGGAGACGAATTTTATATGTCAATATTAGTAAACACTTTGTAAACTAATTTCAGTTATTACATTTGTAAGATTTTTAACCATCAACGTTAATATGGAAACTTTTATAGTTTATACTGCAATTTTCTATTCAATGTTTCTTAGCATCTTTTGGATTTAAATAAAAAAGCAAGATGATTTCAAAATAATAATAATATTAAATAATAATAACAACAACAAAAAAGCAAGCTTAGATTGTACTTTTTCAATAATTTTTTATGGTCATGCGATGATATTTTTTTGATTGATATTAACTTGGGTAGAGAGCTAACTTAATGGCTTTTGTTTGTCCAATTTCTAATGTTAATGTTTCATTTGCCAAATTGAAATTGGTTTAGAAAAATTAATAATCAAAATCTACATCTAAACAATAAAAAAGCTTCTCAAATTCAACAATTGGCTACATAAAATTAAACTTATTTCAATCCAAATTAGTTATTGTTTTAATTTGGGGTTGGTTAAGTCAAAATACTAAACCCATTATGGAAAGATGTAGTTCTTTTGTCCCTTTTGATACTAAACCCATTATTCAAAGATCTATTTTGTCCACTTTTATGAGTGATGCAATTTATCTAGACTGGAGATCGATCTCCAATCTAGTTGGAATCATTACATTGGAGTATAAGTAGATATGCATAAAAACACAGTGGTCTTTATTTACTCAATGACCAATAATGAAATGACAACTACATTAGAGACTGGTCTTCAATCTAGATAAATAGCATTATTCCACTTTTATACTCAGATAAAGAAAATATATAAGATAACAATATCCTATTGTCTTTTATTATTTGCTTATTTATTTTATTTTTTCATCGGGTCTTCTATTGATTGATCTACACTGTTAAACATTTACTCAGACTTTCATATTGCACCAGAGATCATTTGTCTTCTCCTACAATGCATGGGTAAAATACTGCTAGATGTAAAGTATTTTACTGCAAGATGTAAAGTACGGCAAGAAAATTTTTTTCTTTAATTCATACCCATGACATATAATAACAAATTTATGCATAAAGTGTAGTCAACAGAAAATAGAAGTGATGATTTTGACCACATTTGAGGCCTAATTTTAGGCGTGTTGAGGTCGATGCCCATTGTCTAGTTTGTCACAATTAATGACCATGAAACAGTTTTGCATAGCTTTATTCAATGTGAATTTGCCAGTCAATTTTGGACAATCGGGGGTATTATTTTGCCCATTGTACGGGGGGTATTTCTTTACCTTCTTTGGTGATGGATTCTTTTACTAGTTGGCTTTATGCCGTATTTAATTTGAACACA
Organism: Nyctanthes arbor-tristis; assembly: GCA_963692815.1. Lineage (NCBI taxonomy): Eukaryota > Viridiplantae > Streptophyta > Magnoliopsida > Lamiales > Oleaceae > Nyctanthes > Nyctanthes arbor-tristis. Next base: position 8,922 of record CAVNYN010269080.1, read on the forward strand.
GAAAAACAAGATCTCACAGGTATGCTTTGCTTGGCTTTATGTTTGAATCGAAATGAAGTTGTTCGGAATCATCGATCCTTCACGGTTTCAAGGGCGCTCATTCTAAATTTCTGCAGTAGTGACATGAGGTTCATTTACCTAGCAATGGCCATAATTTTCTCATTCAAGGATCAGACCATGAACACTAGAAACCTCCTCTTAATGGTGCCTATAAGTTAAACGTAGATGATGCGACCGATGCATGGCAAAACAAGGCCGGTGTTGGGATTGTTTTGAGAGACGAATTTGGGACTATTGCGGCTGTAAAAATTGTTCCGCTTCTGGGTATTTTTGACGTTCTCATTGCAGAAGTGTTGTGAGTTAGAGAGGCTATTTCTTGGGATGAGGCTTGGACTCTAGAAATTAGCATTATTGAGATGGATGCTCATCGTGTTTAACGTTATTCTTCATGAAGGGCAGGATCACTCTTACTTTGGATTGATAGTTGATGGCTGCAGGCGTCTTGCTAATGGCTTGACTAATCTCCGGTTTGTGTGGGTTCATTGTTCAGCGAATGAAGTGGCTCACGCATTTGCTAAGTTTTTGTTGCTTTCTTCTAATCAGCGTGAGTGGTTGTACATTCCACCTTATTTCATTTCTGATGTACTCTCGGTTGATTTATTGAATGAATAAGTTTCCTCCCTTCAAAAAAAAAAAAAAAAGAAGACAAATTAAATACAGTCAAGTTTTTTGCCTGTTATTTATATGTGTTGTTCATGTAAATTTGTGGGTATATAGTTTTTCAACAACTTACAAAAGTTTGATTATTGTGAATTGTTCTTCCCATGCAACATAAAGGTGAAAAGTAGTTTTTTGTAAAACAAAAATATGCCTAAATGTGAAGCAAGTCTTTGTTCCTTTGACTAGCATCCTAAAACACAACTAAACTTAGATTTAGACAAATCCCTGGTCCTTCAAGTAGTGTCCTAAAACAAAACTATACTTAAAAGTAATATTATTCCGTATTTCTTGTACTAATGTAAAATAAATAACCTAATCCTTTGATTAATGTTGGACAAGCCTTTGAAGGATATTTTCATATCATCTTGTAATATTCTAAATAGGAATTAATTAAGGGGAGCTTTTTGTATATTCATGATCTTTAAGTTCAGAATTAAATTTTTTTTCTTTTTTTTTTCTTTTTGCTTATAAAAACATAGTATACTATACAACTTTGTAGTCTCTGTTGATAGCGAAATCAAATTAAAGCAGAGATCGGAAGAGCACACGTGACATTGGACCCTGTAGGACAAGCTTGATTTGCTCAAAATATATACTTTCTCTCTAATGCTGTTGTGAGAAAAACAACAGCTAAATTCGGAGCTATTTCTGAAGATACTTAGTGGGTTATCAATGGAAAATTAAGGATGGAAGAAGTAAAAGAAAGCCACAACACAAAACCATCTTCAACCTATAGCTATGTCCAATTTGATCAGTTCTAGAATTACATGATTATTGATGCCAATATATATATATATATATAAAGCAAATTAGTCTACGGTACTTTTTACCTCAGTTTTCTCACCAAAAAGTTTATTAACAAGGTCTTTTTCGATATTTTGTTTCATATTACGGTAACTCGTGTGGTATTCTTAATTTTATCATCATTTAATCATTTATCATCATTTAATTATTTAAATTATGGAGAAATTTTATTATACAATGATGGATAAGTGCCCATATGATTTATATTTATAGTTTATAATTTTTTAAGCAAAACATTTGTAGTATATAATTCATCAAACAATGAAAATTAATTAATATGAATAAGAAACTTAATTGATAACTCGTGTTCGTCAAATAATAATAATAATAAAACAATAGAAATAAATATGAATGAGGAACTTACTTGATAACTCATGTTCATCGGATAATAAGTTTCTTTTTGGAACTTCTATTTTTTATGAACATTGTCTTAATTAAATTGAATATTTAATTAATTAAACACATACACACACACATATCATTAGTTTAGGTTTTGAAAATTATAATTGTAATTTTTTCTTAATTTTTCCCGCTATAAATATTAATAATTACGACTACTTTTCTTTAAAAAAATATATAACTATTTTTATATATCATTAATTTATATCATTTTCATGCCATTTGACTTTATTTATTTCAAATAAAAACTATTCTCAAAATACGTGACACTATTCAACTAACAACTATTTCGTACAATACCATTTATCTACATTAGTGTCAAAAAATAAAATGATAGTTATTTGCGTTAACAATAGCAATAGGGTTAAAATTTATTGTAAATTATAGTTACCTTAACATGACAATAACAAAGTTACATTATTATTTGGTTGATGTTAAAAATTAATTATTCCTTATTAAATAACATAACCTTACAAAATTTCAGCGTACCCAAAAAAAAAAACTTATAAATTTCATATTATTTTTTTATAAATAATTTGATATTTATTCTTCTAGTGCAACGCACGGGTGAAAATCTAGTATCTATTAAATAACTTTTGCACACTTGTTTCTTGGAAAGAAAAAGTCATGGTTGCTGAAAAAACTGTGCCAAAGACTGGAAAGGATTCCCCAACTAAATTTAGATTCAATCGGATTCGAGACAAAACATCTAAAAGAGTTGACCTATAGCCATTCAAATACATATATCTACCCCTCTCCGAATCAATAATTGATATATTTTTTCAGGAATCCCTTTTTTTTGTAAATTCTTTTCTCCCCTCCACTTTCTTTATCATTATTCCACCCGAATACAATCTAAATGAGCAAATTAATTAGGGCGAATTATTGCATATGCATAGAAATATCATTATTTGATTGATCTAAGTTCATGCAATTTATTATTTATTAATACCAACACCTACTTCTAATGGATATAGAGGTATTTAGTTATATTTTGTAGCCTAAAATTATAATATAAATGTTTTGGCTTATGAATAGGAGCAATGTAAAAATTTCCAAGATTTTTTTTTTTTTTTTTGAATTCTCCAACTTCAAAGCATTATTACTTATGGTGATCCCGAAGTTAGTAGAAGGTGGAAGAAATAAATTGACGCTTGTGCAATTTTGGCCTGCTTTTGATGCTTTGTTTAATTTCTGTAAAACAAAAATATGCCTAAAGGTGAAGCAAGTCTTTGTTCCTTCGAGTAGCATCCTAAAACACAACAAAACTTAGAATTGTTCCCTATTTCTTGTACTAATGTAAAAGAAATAACCCACTCCTTTTATTACTATTGGCAAGGCCTTAGAAGGATAATTTCATTGTAATAACCCAAAGGAAATCACAACTTGAGATTAGTATGGAATAGGTTTATTTAGAAAATTATCAAAAGTGAATGCATCTATGGGAAAGGGGCATACACGTGGTAAAAGAATCTAGTTCGGGTAGTGGTTTTATGGAAACTTTTCTCCTCGATACTTTAGTTATTAGAAGTCAAGTTAATAAGAGGAATTAAAGTGCTTATAGCTTACTTTTAGTAGATGGTAACATCTTTTAATTCTGACTTAATTATTGTTAATAATTAGGCTCTAAAACTTTGGCTTTCCATAATTTTAACAGGGCGACTTCGGCTTTCCATAATTTTACCTTTGCCTATCCGTTCTATGCATTGTTATATCGTTCCCTGAGCTGTTTGCATCAACTGCTACTTGCTGATTTTTATCTCCAGAACTTCATCCAAGTAAAAACCTCCAGCAGTAAGGATTGAATCTTTAGCTTCCACCTCCTGCTTCTTAATTTAAAAGGATAGAAGTTACCCACCTATTAAATCCTCCAATCAGGGAATTGCTTGGAGAAGAGAAAATAATAAACTACTCTAAGTAATCATAACCTAGGAGAAAACTAACCCTATAAATAGAAGAGCCATTGTCATTGAACACTCACAAAGGAAAAAAAAACTAACGAAAGCTTATGATAACCTTAAGTTCTTGTCAATTTTAATCGAGTTTCAAGATCTTATATAATAATACTAAGGATTTGAAACTCTGGAAATCTAGAAATTTCATACTGCCATCTAGGTGTATGCACCTTAAGAAAAAGTGCACATACCTGGACAGCAGTTCTTACAGAATCTAATATTCTGTCTTTCTGCTAATTTTTCAGGTTTACATTAACACATTCTCTAACAGTAAGTAGTACTTACATACACTTTTCTTATTTATGCTTTTCTATAATGCATTTATTTATTAAATTCTTGTAAGTTTAATTCACTACTTTGCTTGAAGTTTATTATGTATAGATGATGATGCCCCCTTTGTGTCATGTAATGTTATATGTTGGTATACTGGGAGAGGCTTGATGATTCCCGAGTGGGAGATAGAACGGTATACGCTTAATAAGATTTGTGAAACATCATTAGGAATCAACGTTGTTAGTGAATAAATTTTATATCTATGTTGGCCAACCATTGTTAATGCTAAGTTATGCCCGAACAGTGGATTTAGAGCACTCGGGGTAATATCATAATGCATAATTAGACCATAATATGGTATTCTTATGCAAATCTTGTGTATATATTGGTAATACTCACTGAATACTTGGTATTCATATGTTTTATGTTTTTCTTTTCATATAGATATTGTAGCGTAACATATTTTGCCTTATTTCACGAGCTTGGAGAATCTTCCCAGATGGAGCCCAATATTTATACATCAAGGAGTTTGATACATGGGGCTTTTATGCAGATTATCCCGGATTGTACCGCTTTCTTGGGTCTACCTTGTATATTGAGCACTATGATTCCGAAACTTTAGGCTACTAACACACCGATCATGTCATGGATTTGGGATGGTAAAGGAGTTGAAAAGCCGTGAAAAGTGATGAAGTAGCTTTTGGTTTAAGTCCTAGAATAATAGTTAGCAGTAAGAAAGTACTATGTCTCATGTAATAGTAGTTATGTTTTAAGTAGTATCAATAAGGAGGGCGAATCCATTTTTCGTGTTGTATTTCACCTTTTTCCAGAGTTGTAACTCAGCTAGTAATGTTATGAATGAAAGTTAGTATCTTCCGCTTATTCATAAATAGCACTATTAAAGTTTTTTTTGTAAGGCATGAATTGATATTCAAGCAAAGAAGATTGGAACACTGCCAGCTGCATGCACCCCAGCCGAAAGTGTATACACTTGGTGATGGAAAAAGACACTGCAATAAGAAGTGCATGCACTCACGACTCTGGTGCATACACGTACACCTCCAAAGCAAAATTCAAACACGCACATATATTTAGACATAGTTCACTGTTCTTTTTTTTTTTTTTTTTTTTTTGCATCCAAGAATGTCAAATAGGTAATATTTAGCTACTTTCAAGTTGATATATCTTCATTTATAACAATTTATCATTAGACCAAAAAAATTTGACTACAATTCCCTTATAAACATTCATATCATCTTGTAGTATTCTAGATAGGCATTAATTATCGGGAGCTTTTTGTATATTCATGATCTTTAAGTTCAGAGTTAAGTTCTTTTCTTTTTTCTTATTTTCTTTCTACTTGAAACCAAAAACAAAAAAAAAAAAGAAAAAAAAGAAAAAATAGTATACTATATAGTTATGTAATCTCTATTGGCAGTGAAATCGAGTTAAAGTGACAATATTTGGCAGTGACATTGGACCTGTAGGACAAGCTTGATTTGCTTAAAACTTAATTTATCTCCAATGATGTTGTAAGAAAACCAATAGCTGAATTTAGAGCTATTTCTGAAGATACTCAGTGGGTTATCAATGGAAAAATAAGGATGGAAGAAGTAAAAGAGGGCCACAACACACTACTACCTTCAACCTATAGCTATGTCCAATTTTATCAATTCTAGAATTACATTAACATTGATGCCAATATCCATAAAATCTAAATAACTTTTGCACACATGTTTCTTGTAATTTTTATGATATACAAATATTATCACTTTTTTATCATGTTGTTTCAGTATTATAATATTGTTTTTGAATTTCAGCCCTTATTGGAATTTTTATTGGCATGCATCTAGAAAGACATATCTAGCTGCAGTTCGGATTTGAATCTTGGGTCCAAGTTCTTATTCTTGCAAATGACAGGTATTGTAAGGTGTTTGCTTTCATTTAATTCAGAAAGTGCATTCTTCTTATATGACAGTAAACTCGTTGGTGTTAACATGAATTAGGTTTGAACTTGTAATCCCGAGAATGTAGGACAGTTTGCTGAAAATTAATACGGCACCATTCAGACACACATCTCAATAAAAACCAATCATCGTGGGAAAGTTTTTCAAAGTCACATCATTCAATGGTAAGAAAAAACTAATCTACTCTTTATACCTAGAGACTACAGACTCCTCCAATTTAGACGCTCTACCATGTCTAACATTTCTTACTAAGGTTTATAGTTTTAACAAAGTCCATTAGCTATTTTCTGATATGATCCACAGTTTGATAGCGTCATTGCTTTAAGAGCATGGTAAATGTATTGTTTTCAGATATATGGTAAGAACATGGGATGTATTGAGGAATTCCTAGGGTTTTTTTTTTACCTTTTCATTTAGATTGTATTTATGTACATGGAGCTTGTCTATTTATTTAAGTCCTTTCCATATCTACTGCTTTCTAGAAATAAATTCATATTTTTGTCCCCTTTCTATGGAAACAATATATATATATATATATATATAGATCTTATTTCTTTTCTTAGGGATTTTCATGGTCACAAATTGTTATAAGATAACCCGTTACACCACCTATCACCAGTCAATCACAACCAACTCCAGCAAGTCACAGTCACATTCCAACATCGCCGATCACAAAACATCTATAAAAAAAGAATAAGAAAATACTCCGACTAGTCACAATTACGAAGACTTGTGACTGGTGGGTCACACCATTACAACTCACCAGAGCTACAACAATACCATAATCACAACTTATCGAAACACTAAAAATAACCACAAAACTACCACATCTACCACTGCAACCACCAAAAACAGCACCACCAATCTGAAAATCACCACCTCCGATCAGAAATCAATTGGATAGCAATCATAAGCACCCTATCACAAGACCATAAAATTGAAAAACAGATGTAGCAACCATATTAAAAGAAAAAATTAAAAAAATGTATACATGTAAATTAAATAAATCAAACTCAAATCACAAATTTCAGCTTCAACTAGATCTGCGTTGGATAATTCAACTAAAGCGAAGATTGAAAAAATAGATAAAATTAGATATTGCACCTTCATATCACAATTTTTGCAATTTGATTTCAGGCGGCGATCTGAAAATCAAATAAGATTGGATCGCGATATGACACCGTCGATGATAGAAAAGTGGCATCAACGATCGTCATGATGTTACGATGGCAGTGGCAGTGGGTTGTCACTGACAAGGGAGAGAAAGGGAGAGAAAGAACAGATAGATTTGAATATGGATGGGGTGGGGTGAGGTGGATTGGATTGCGTACCTGATTTTCCCAAAGTTTCAAATTGGTAGTTGACTTTTAAAAAAGGGGTACTGAAACCACCTTATTTGCCTAATTTTACCAAATAATTACTAATTACAGGGCATCAAAAAAGGTTCTTCCTTGTATGTCACAATCTTCGTGTGCTGTATGTCACTTTCCTCCATTTTCTTCTCAAATTCTCCTCCTCTTCCGTTCTTCTTCCATCTACAATTAATTGTGTGGTTAGATTCACTGCTCAACTAACCGTAAGTCAGTTTTCTCTCCTACTGTACCAGAAAAGCCCATGTCATGTCTGTCATGATTCTCTTTGTCCTATACGTCACACTTCAATCATTTGTCAAATTCTCTACTAATTCAAACAACCATCAGCACTCGTTAATTTCTCTACTGGGATTCCTTCCTTCCATCATTCATCTAGTTCTCTGAATTCACTTGTCAATTTCTCTGCTGGGTTTACTTCCGGCCATTGTTCCTCTAGTTCTCCGAATTCATTCGGATTTAATTTCTCCACTGGGTTTGCTTCCGCCATTGTTCCTCTAATTCTCTGAATTCCCTCAATTTCTCTCTTAGGATACTGAATTCACTCGCCAATTTCTCTGGCGGGTTTTGCTTCTTGTCATCATTTAATTCCCTTCATTTATCAATTTCTATTTCGGCTCAACTTTCTAGATTGTTATCCTAATCAAAACTAACACTAATAACCACAAGGTATTTGGGTTTTTCAGACGTGTGCTCTTCCGATCTCCTTTTCTTTGTTTTTCTGTGTTTCCTGATTGATTAACTTGAAAATTCTGTCTAATTTCATTTAAAATTAGATGCTAATGTAAGAAGCGGTTCAATGAGTAATTAAAAGTGATATCGGCAGATCTAATTGAATGAGGTAATAGAAAAGGATATGGGCCTTTGTGATTTAACTAAATGAATAGTGCTAAATTCAAAGGAAAATGAAGATCCCTCAAAATGATCCCTGATAAGTTTGTTACACTTTCTTCAATTTGAGTTAATGGAAATGCATTGGATGTGGTAGACATTTATGTGTTAGAGTTGTGTACTATATAATGTTTGTTGTTAGATATTTGTAAAAACAAAAAAATAATGACAAAAAAATAGAAAAGAAGAAGAAAGATGAAAAATCAGTTATTTTTTTATGTTGTTAAAATCTACTACAAAACCCTGATTATAACTCTTTGATGGTCATTTTGGTTGTTCGTATTACTTCATATTTATTAGGATATTATACGTTAAATATCTTTAAAATGTAGCATTGGTCGTTTCTCTTTTGCATATCAGTTTCACTATTGTTTTTGGTAGGGAATATCTCTGGCAATATAGCAATCTACTAATAATGATATATCATTGCTAGATCATGAAATTTACCATGTTGAATTGAGAGTAACACCTTTTAATTTGAAACCCAAATGTTGGCGGCTTGGAACTTCTCAATTTTACTTTTTGTTTGTGTGAGGCTTTCATGGATTTATAATGTTGAATTTGAAATTGTATTCTTCTTTGTATTTTCCTCACTTTCTTGAATTTGATGTACCTTTTAGACTTCAAAAGGTTCTCTACGGTAGGTAAGTTTAGGCCACAAAGTTTCCTTGTCGAACACATTTGGGCCCAATCCAATTATATGATACAAAGCCCACTTAATAATTTAATTTGGGGATATTATAAAAATATAAATAAAACTTTTACACTATTCACAAATAAGGTAATCATAGGAGTGTTTTCAAAAATCAAGTAGACAAGGAGTCATAGTAAGTCACAATGGCCGACAAGTCCCAAGGAGTCACAACCGCCGGATAGCGAGTCACGACGAGTTATAACTCATTTTCAACAAGCCACAACGAGTCACAAGTCACAACTCGCCATTCACAATTCCGACGAGTCACAACCACATTCTAGCACATTCTGACGAGTCACAAACACACTCTGGTTAGTCACAAAGTGTCACAAAATACACTTCGACGAGTCACAAAATACATAAGTCAAACCACTACCTACGAGTCAACTCACCGATTACAGCACAACCAATGTTATGACCAGCACCACTGCTACAAGGCTACTACCACCGCTACTGCAAGGCTACCACCACTGCTACTACGAAATCCTAAATCAGTTCCCCACTTCCCCAATTCTATCTCTGATGAATGCCTCCATCAATGGTAAAATTGTGAAAATTCCCAAATCAAAAACCCTAATCTAAAAATCAGATTTCACATCGCCACAATGTCCACAAATTCACTGGAAATCTGAAATCATATTTGAATTATGTTTCTATTAATTGAATCATCTACCATTTTATTTTAGCCATAGGGCTTGTCTTTTGAAACTGACTGGAATTCATGTGAGCACTTGGACTCGATAAGATTCTCTAACCCATGTGAATGAAATCAAATCAATCCAAAGAGAGGGTTATAGAAGCTCTACAACAGATCAAAGGCAGGAGGATGAATTTTAACAGCTCTCCTCCGTCGCCGAGATGAAGAGAGACATTGATAAAGACGACAGAGAGAGGGGAAGAAACGGATCTGTAATATAAGATGGAGTGTATCTGAAATCTGGGAGGGTGGATGGGGTGGCGATAGGTCACTTGATTTTTGCAAAACTTTTAATCAATGCCGGGTTTTTTGAAATGTGTATACAAAAGTCCTATTTCATGCAATTTTCCCATTTAATTTGGGGACATTACACAAATACAAATAAAAATTTTACACTATTCACAAATAGGGTAGGCATAGAATTGTTTTGAAAACTTAGGTGGGGTATAAAAGTCACAAAGTTATAGTAATAAGTCAAAAAGTCACAATAAGTCACAACGGCCAGCGAATCACAACGAGTCACAACCACATAGTCATAACTGGCAGACAGCAAGTTACAATGAGTCACAACGGCCAGACAATAGGTCACGAATTCAGAGTGGCCAGATAGTGAGTTATAAAGAGTCACAATAGTCGCTGGACAACGAGTCTCAGAAAACACAAGACACAACATCAAATGTGAGTCACAACTCATTTCCGGTGAGTCAGAAAAAACACAACACTGAGTCACGTCTTCGGCGAGTTGTGACTCGCCAGTCACAAAAAAAACCAATGTTATCATCATTACCGCCGCTGCGACACAACGACCATTACCACAATTCGCCGAAAATCAGATCGGAAAGCCTCAAATCATAAAAAATCCTAAAAATTAAATTGATTGAAAATGCCAATCTATTTTCCAATTGTAGAACTTCAAAGCCATGTTTTTGGATCAAAAACTAAGAAACAAAAATTAAAAATTCATCCAAAAATTTAAACCAAAAAAAGATTTAAAAAGAAACAAGAAGTGGATTCAAAATCATATTTGTAAGTACTCTTGGGGTATTTGAATTGCAATTGGAGTTATAGCCAGAGGGTCAAACTCAAATCTGAGTGGATTTAAATGCAGTTGTTTGAGGATTTCAGATCTAATTTTGTTGATTGTTTTTTGAATTGCAGATCATCTTCTCGAGGATTGCAGATCAAAAAAGAGACACTAGTTTCTAATTTAGTTACCGTAAGTGGCGCTGCAGTGGTCATTGAAAGTGGTTTGTGGCGTGATGGGGTGGAGGTGACAAACGGTGAATAAAGGTGGCGAGTAGGGTGGAAGTGGCGAGATGCTAAACAAATGGTAGGTTTCACACCTGACTTTTGAAAAACTAAAATTAAGGCCATGATTTGTGGAACAAGGGTTAAAATAATCTTCAATGCATAATTTTCTCCTTTAATTTCGTATCGGGCTTAGCCCAAATTTTGCTTCTTTTTATCTATCAAAGTCCCACTTACTAATTCATATTTTTTTGAGGAAAATTTAGATCTGGCACCCTGTTTTTTAATAAATTGCACATATACCTTAATTTTGTTTGTTTTGCAGATTTGCACTATACGGTTGTATGTTTGCACCCATTTTTAAATGGGTGTTTTTTTATTATTCTTAATTTTATTTGGGTTTTTGAATTATTTAATATATTAAATTTATTATGTACACATTATTTGGGGATTCCTTTTTAAACTTTCATGTAATGTTCTATAGATCACGTCTTTGATATCTATCTTTTTTTTTTGGTTGAATTTAAAATTTAAAACATGTAATTTTTTATCCTGAGTTAACATCTTCTTTTTGGTTAATTACATATGTTATTAATAATTAATTGTTAATTAAATTATTAGATTAAAAAATAAACCAGGGAGATGTTAGGTACGCAATTCGAGAGGAGTCCGCTTTTCTCCTGGGTGTTATGGTTGTTTGTTGTCTTCTTCTTGCAAGCGGTGGGTTAGATTCCGTTGATTGTTGTTATCGATTTCCCATTCTTGTTGTGATTGAGCGGTTTGGTGGACGTTAGTATTCGGGACTTCATGGCATCACGCAGAGGTGGTAGGGATGGAAGAGGGTTGAACCAGAGGAGCTATAAGTGGTGGCATAATCTGCGTTCTAGTGGGGTCAAGGGTCGGAGGAAGAGGGTTGTAACCAAGATTTCAATTCCTATCCTGGAATGCTAAACAATTAGTTCTTCCTATACTTCCAGGGTTGGATGCTTGTTTCTGCATGTTTTTTGTTTCATATAGGTTAGGTGTTGACCGGATGGGGTTAAATAGATGTCAATTGTCGGTTGAGGTGGTTTGTTTTTTGTCTTCATTCATTTGGTTATGTCAATATTGTTGGGGGGTTTGATGGCTTTGTTCTGAGTTCATATTGCTAGTTGCATGTTCGTCCCCACTTGGTTTGTTGTTTTTGTTGTTTTTTCCTATTTACTTTGTCGAATCTTCAGAGGGCTGCATATTTTTTACATAGACTATTTTTTGGGTTGGTTTATGCATCAGCTAGAACTCCGGTTTTATCCTGGTTGGCATTACTGTCATATATGAACACACGTTGTAGTGTGGACTTTGCATATACAAGATGCAATCAAATGGGGACCAATACTGTTGAATTAATGCAGTGTAGGGCCAAAACAATGTGACATGAATTCGGTACATAAGAAAATTAATAATAATGTCACCATTGAAATATTGTTTATGAAATATCACAAAATCACATGTTTAAAGATGCCAAAAACCTAGATCTGTTAGCAGCTATAGAATTAAATAATTAATTGCTCAGATAAAGCGATAAATGTTAGGAATTTCTCTATTTAAGTTGATATTGGACTTGGAGTATGACTAGCTAGGCCTCAAAGTTTTTCTTGTGAAATATTCACATTTCTCCATTAATGTCAGAGGAAGAAGTACAGTTATGGGAAATTTAGATAAGTGTGCATATATAGCATATGTGTAGTTAAAGATCCCTAGAAAATTTTCTAAGAAAATGATTTTAGTTCATTTTCTAAGAAAATTTTCCCATACTTGTTAGGGATCCAACTCGTTGGCTCAGGCTGAGGTGGTCATTGTTCTTTTTTATGTTTGATAGATGTGTAGAGATGCTTCGTTCATATGATACTGGCACATGTTTGATACAACTACCATTCCATCAGTGTGATACAACCAGATCAAATGATACGTTATGTTGGAGGAGTAGTCGATACGGGAAGCCAACATGTTAAGTTCATGATTCCTATCAACATTTTCCCTGACTATGTCCCTCCCTTCACCATCGGGTTTTACACCGGTTACTACATTGTCTGTTGGGACTGAATTACAATGTTTGTGGTGTAATCTCTTTTGTTTAAGTAATGCAGTACTGATTTGTTTCTCTCTCATTTTAATAGATTGGTGAGTACTATTTACCTAATGAGCTTTGGTATAAAGGGAAGATCAGTGTCAAAACTGATGGCCATGTCTTCTCAACATTTAAGCGGGTTTTCACAGCATCTCAGTTGGAGTTATTTCACAAATCATGTTTTGGATATCTATTGGATGTTCAAGATATTGACCTGAATGACCAGTTGATTCATCAAGTCCCCATTCAGGAGATAAAGCGCGATGAAGCTGATGATGCTATGTGGTTTGACTTCGATGGTGAATTGGTACGTTTTTCACTTATAGAGTTCTGCCTAATTTTTGGGCTGCCATGTGTAGGCGAAGGTACCCGGGCTCAATATTGCGACAAGTTCAACAGATTAAAATTGTTGATACTGTTTGAGTCCCTCTTGTCCTATTGTAATCAAAATCCAAAATCCAAAACAATTACACATGTTAGAACAATTACACATGTTTGTTGAATCTGTACTATAGAATAAGGTACTTCCATGATATTAAATGGTGTATATTGTTGCAATGACAACATCAAGGCAAATATGCACTGATCACTCCATGATATTTCACTGTTCTTTATCCCGTCTATTCAAACAATGTGACGATTTTTATTTCAAACTTACATCAATACTTTCTATTCTTTATAGTTGAGGTATTAACATCAAGAATTTTAAGCACCTGTGTCTCAATTGTTATCCTACTAGATGACTTGTTTGTAGGTAGAAGGAAAATATAAAAAAATCCTAAAAGGTGCAGACCATGATTGTAAAGATTTTGAAGTACGGCCATTCTAGAAAAATTATCCATTCCAAAAAAATTATTCTCCTCCATTTACACAATAGTTATATATATCATTCTATCCTAGAAGTCAGAATTTGGTTATTGATTGAGTACTATAGGTTTTATTTTAATGGTTCACAGTGATTAGTAAACATGGAATAATACAATGATTTTAAAGATTGAAGGCAACATGATATTACCACATACCTTGAGGCTGAGTGATGAAGAAAAAGGTCTTTTACGTTAATATTTCTTCAAAGGGATGAGTGGACGTTAATTATGTATCAGAATTGAAAATTTTGATATCAAATTTCCTCTTGTATATATAATTGTATTTGAATTGGCCAGATGCATTTTCAAATTCAGTGGATTTTTGAAATTCGCGTTGATAATGTATGTGATCCCAACAAATTTGAAATTCTAACCGCATTTTGTTAACAAATTATATCCGACGATGTTGGTGGATTAATTAATAATTAATAATTGCAATTTTTTATTTTTGCTTTATAATTTGTTCTCAATAATAGACTGCCTATTCCTGATAATGAAAAGTGTATTATTGCTATTTATTCATTTTATAGTGTATTGCTGAAAGCCTAGTCTAGTTTTGACCCTTTTGCCTAAAGCCCCCTTCCTTTTAATAAGTGTTCAAGCCTATAGGAATCCAAGGCCATAAATAGTCCAATTTGTATATTTAGGGGATGTTTGATTCAATTTATGATAGTTGATTTATAAAAAGAAATTATAAAGAGGTGAAATGAGTGGTGTAGATTTAATAGAAGTTTGAAATTTGTGGTTATAAATGAGCAGTTATCAAATCAATAGACAAATCAGTGGTAGGTGGGATTATAATGTGTTTTGTTAAAGAGTATCAAACAAGGGCTTATGTTAGTCGGGCTTGATACCGTCCCATGGTCCAAATTGTGTCCAAGTAAGGGGAAAAATAATTCTTTTAAGTCCAAATGTTCATTCATAGTCCATATATCGTGTTGACAATGTGAAGGACATTTTGGATATATTGTACAATTTGACAAGTTATAGTATAATTGGTAAATCAGTCAGTTAGGAAGGTATTAATACCTTCCAAGAGTCACTATTAACCATATTACTTAAATGATCAATTTTTTGAAGCTCATGTTCATTCATGTCACCTTCCAGTTGTCAAATATGCATGGCCTAAATCAGGAAATGGTTTGTTCGTGTCTAGCATCACATTAACTAATATTAGGCTCAATCGTCATCATCAAAGGTGCCCACTTACACAAGATGTAAGGCTAGGAACCTGTACATCATGGCATATTAAGTTAAGGTCACAAAAGAGCCACCCTACACATTAGTCCCTACCACATGCCGAACTTGAGTACCATTATTGGAGCACATCCATCCACTAGCCGATGTTTCAAATACATTACGCTTCATCATCTACATAGTAAACTAATGGTAGGTTTGTGAAAACTTAGTGAGTAATAATAAAATTGTGCTTAAGCTAATAAGCTCAAGAAAATATTCATGATGCATGATCAAAACTCATGAAACAAGACGGCATGTTCCTTTAGACTTCTTCAGCATGTTCGAGAACTCTCGAAATCAACTCGATGTCATATGGTTGTGAAATTATTGGCCAAAATCAATAAAGAAGGTATGGATCCAACCTCATCCCCAATTGATCCTTATTGGAGGACTCTAAACACCTATAGCCCCATCTCTAGAATCACAAAATGAGATAAGGCAAGGGATCAGAAATACTTATCAAAACTCATACAAAGAGAAAAGACCGTCACTAAAGGAAATATTTCATGAACAAACATACTCATATCACAAGAGTATTGTGCAAAAATATCAAACAATGCATGCAAAGACTTATTAGGGTAAGGATAATCTGGTTACTCACTACTATCCGACAATTAAGCCTTCAAAACCTACTGAAAATTGAAAACAAAATCGATTTTAGGTACATATGCAGTAAAACAGAGAGCATAGAAGGTTTTTGCACCTTATCAGAATGCTACTAGGTTTTTATTTTGCATTCAAAACTTAACATCATTAATGGTCTTACCTTAATCTTCAGATTTCAGCCTTAAATGACATAACTTTACAAGTTGATTCTACCTTTATGAAAATGCAGACTGTATAATAAATATAGCTTCTGAAATGGTGTTTTTATGCTAAAGTTTGAAGAACTTTTAATATTAAATAATCTAAACTAGAAGAAGACAAGCATGTAGCTTTTACATCTTAAGACCAGCTATGGCCGACTATTTCTCTATGTTCAGGTTTGATATCTGAGGCTGAGTAAAGGGGAGATTATATATACAAGATTACAAGCTCAAGAAGACACATGTGCCTTCCATGCAAGACTCTAGAGCGACAAGTGTCACGGGTCTCTTATTTTATACATCTTAGGGCCGAGAGAGAATAAAATAATAAACTACTCTCTCCGTCCCACAAAAATAGTTTGGTCGGTAATTTTATGTGGATTTAAAGATTAGTAGGTAATGTGGTTAGAACATTTAATTTTACCTTATTTTTCTATATATAACCTTGTGTCATTAATTGTTTAAAATATTTTTAATACATAGGTAGCTGAATAACAGTAATTAATTAAGGGCACATATGGAAATGAAACATTAAATTTATGTTCAATCTGGTAAGTGTACTATCTTTCTGAAATGGACGAAAATAGAATAGTGAATTATCTTTTTGGGACAGAGAGAGTATGATTTAAGTGTTACACCATGTTCGACCATTACTATTTTATACAAGTGAAAGGCCAATGAAATGTCAGATTTGCTCCCAATTTACCCACCATTTATGCAAAGCATGGACCTACTCCGCAATCCAATAGTTAAATTTTTTATTTTTGTTTCTCATGAATTAGGATCAGATGCAGCCTTAATAAAAATCCAATATAAATCACCTACACTTTGTGGTCCACAATTGAGCCAATATGCCACAGAAAAATCATAATTTTTTTGTAGATTTGGGGCGTGAATGATCGCATAGTTTACTCATCTAGTGAGGCAAAGCACAGCTAGTGAACAATTGTTTTAACTCGTGCATAGTATTCTATTTTTATTTGGATAATAATACTACGTAGCGTCAGTGGTGTTGAGCACCAATTTAAGTAGCAACGTATATAATATTAAATAATAAGTAGAGTTAAAAAAGCATGTAAATGTGACTCACCTGATTTAGCTAAGCATCAATAATACATCCCTCATCCAAAAAAAAAAAAAAAAAAAAGTAATACTATATAGCATTACTCTATTTATTTTAATCACCAATCTTAGTGAAGTTTTTACTTCTACAATTAAAACATATTTAAGTCTCTCGTTCTATATGTTTGTTCACAAAACTCTTCTCAATCTTCTACAGTATCCTTACCTCTTATTTGTCAAGAAGTTCTTTAAAATCTTCAATTCATGACGAGTAGAAAAATAAAACTAGAATAAAATGAGTTTCTAGGGTGATTTTTGCAGTGCCAATCTATCTTAAAACCAAAAATTTTACTATGTAATCACAAAGACAAGTTATCTTACTCTATATTAATGTGACACAACACAATTTATTATTTTAAAAAAAAAGACCTACTTATTTTACAACCAATGATAGTGTGCCACATTAGCATATGGCAAGATAGAATGCCCAACAATGAACAATTTGATGCAATGTTATTACGATTTTATAGATAATGAGAACACTAATAATTTTTTTTTGATTTCTAATGTGTATTGTGTTATATTAGTTTATGTTTAAAAAAAAAAATCCTATGGTCAGTAAACTCCGCGGGGAAGCTTTCTCCCTTTCGGCCTAAAAACGGATAGATGTCCTGTATCTCACATGTTATCTACATGTCACACTTCATTGTCCTCCTCCATTCATATGTTCTTTTCCAAAATCATTTTCATCCTCCTTGTCTCCTTCTCCATTCCATTTTTACCGTCAACACCCACCTCGTAGCAGTATATTAGTAGTAGTAATAATAATAATCACCGACTGTAAGGAGGTGTTTCTCCGCCAATTGGCCCAAAGAGAATATACATCTGTCCTAAACCTTTCTTCTCAATTACTCCTTTAATCCATTACTCCTTCAATCCTCTCCAGATCCCTTTTCTTTTCAATCTTGACCATCTACGGTTATCATCACGAAGAAATAGTTATATAATAATAATCTATATATTAATAATAAGAGAAGTTTGTCTGACATAATTTTTCCCACCAATAGTTTGGCTTTATAAGGATTCTGATGATGTGAGAAATTATATTTTTTATTTTTTCTTGAATTATCTTCTTTACTGCATCTTCCTTATCTTTTCTTTTTCGAAATTTATACTGATCTAATATGTCTTCTAATTTCTGTAGTTATATTTGTGTTGGATTCAAATTTCCTTAATTTCTCCTCTTTGTACCTTATCCTTGAATCTTCACCCAATTATGGCTTCAATCTACCCATGGAAATTCATATCTTTTAATATTTCTTTTCCCTTATCTTTAATTGTTGATTTGAATTAATTTTCTTTTTATTTCCTTAATCCCTTTTCATGATTGCTACCTTTCGTTTTTTGATGTAGGACTTTTTTTCTTAACTCTTTGTGTATCTTTAATTTTTTTATTTGAATTAATTTTTTAGAATATTTGAATTAATTTTTTTATTTTCTTAATTAATCCCTATTCTTGATTTTTCTTAATCCCTATTCTTAATTAATTTTTTAGAATTTTCTTGATTTTTAATTTTAGGTTACCAATTGAAAATTTTAATTGGGTGCCGTGTTATGTTTGGGCTTGAATTACACTTTTAATTCGGATTACAATTCTACCACTTGTGTCGTGGGGAAATTTTTTTCTTTTTTTCGACATTTTACTTTATTTTATTTTATTTTTTACTATCTCTTTACCCATAATAATTGATTATTTTATTTCATATGAATTAAAAATATGAATTGATCACTCTCTCTCACACACACACATACTGCTCTTGCTAGAAATATTATAATAAACATTTGAAATTTTTTTAAACATGCTGCAATAGTTCACGATTAGTTCTTTAAAAAAAATTCTTGAATTAATTTGACTGACTATGGTTTGATTGCTTTTTTTCTGGAAAGCAAGTATAGTTATATAAATTATTCATTGCCACTGTTGCTTTCCTAAAAATTAATTAATCATACTTATATTATATTTTGCCGAAATTTAACAAAAAATTGTTGTTTTGTGGAAATTAATTAATCATACTTATACTATCTATATATTAATTAAAGAAAATTAGTCTACGATACCTTTATACCGCAGTTTTCCCTCCAAAAGTTTGTTATCAGGGTCTTTTTCGACATTTTATATTATATTGCGGTAACTCATGAGGTATTATAAATTTTTCAATTTTTTATTCTCTTCTTCCTTATCCATTTAGCAACTAATATATAATTATCATCATTTAATTTTTTAAATTATGGATAAATTTAATTCTCCAATTACTAAACTGATAGATAAGTGTCCATCTCCTCAAAATTCGTAGTTTATAATTAATAGAAATTAAACACATATATTTTTAGTTTAAGTTAATTGAAAATTATAATTATACTTTTTCTTTATCTTTCTTGGTACAAATATGAATAATTATTAATTTTAGTTAAAAAAGATATGATTACTTTTACGTATTATTAATTTATGTAATTTTCATGCTGTCTGGCTTTATTAGTTTCTAATGAAAAATATTTTTAGAGTATATTATATGGCTCAACTAATAATTATTTCATACAATATTTAAAATAGTGTAAAAAATGAAATTATATCTATTTGTGTTAACGATAATAATCGAGTTAAAATTTGCTGCAAATTATAGTTACTTTAACATGACAATAACAAATTTACATTATTATTTGGTTAACATAATCTTATAAAATTTCACCATATCGCAAAAAAACAAAATATATTTATATATATATAAGAGGAAAAACTAACTTATAAACTTTCATATTGTTTTTTTTTAAATAACTTGATATGTATTCTTTTTGTACAACGCATGTACATGTGAGAATCTTGCAATATATAAATTGTTACGTAACATAATATTCGTAATGTGATTTGTTAGTTACAAATACGGGGAATTTCATTTAAATAAGTAATTTTCTTAATTTTTCTTCCATCAAAGTATTTTATTAATAGTTAATAAAATGTAATATGTGAATTGTAATTTCTTAAAATATGGTATGTAAATTCTAAATATATTATAAACTCATTATATATTTTGTTAATTTCCCTTCAAAAAAAATTATAAAATTTCATATTATTTATTTTTTAAATAAAGTTGAAAGGTATTCTTCCTGTGCAATGCATGGGTGAGAATCTAGTGTTATTTGAAAATTTAACAGCAAATTGATTACTATTTTTATATTATCTATTTTTTAAAAGTATAGTTATTTTGCTATTTACTTTTTAATTATAAATAGTTAGAAATACAATAAGAATAAAACTTTCTTCCTTCAATAATAACCAAAAAAAATTCAAGTTTAGTATTATACTGAGAAAATGATGGAGACGTCTGAAGAATAAAATAATATAAGCTGAATTTTGTTTTATTTCAAATCGTGAGAAAGTTTACATTAGTCACGTACATATATATATATATATATATACACGTAGAGTTCTACCTATTACAAACTAGTTAATGATAAGTTACAAATGTGATAAATGCTACAAACTAATTAATGATAAATGAATTACAATTGTGATAAATACAACCTTCTTGACTATACATATCGTATTATCTTGTTCTCAAGAATCCTTATGCTCATGATAAAGTTGATGATGATCCAAATTGTGAAGAGGTTGATCTTGTGCTATAGATTTTGATTTATCCTCTTGTATGACAACTCCTTGATTGGTCAAACCTGTAGACAATTGTGGCAATTCTCCTGGAATAACTTTGTTAGTAATAGAACTCTCAGTAATTTCTTTAACAGGCCTCTGCAAGATGGAGGTCCCATTGGAGACTCCAGTCTTGGAACGTAAGGTAGTAAATTTGGAAGAAGATAAGGATTTTGTAAGAATATCAGCTAGCTGGTCATGTGTGGAAATATATGAAACTCCAAATGAATTATTCTGGACATGGTCTCTAACAAAATGATAGTCGATTGCAATATGCTTCATTCTTGAGTGGAAGATAGGATTTACAGATAGATATGTGGCTCCAAGATTATCGCAAAATATAGTAGGTTTAGAAGGGGAAGGGAGGTGAAATTCAGATAGTAAGTTTTTTATCCATAAGAGTTTAGTGGAACAGGTTGCCAAAGCTCTATATTCAGCCTCAGTAGAGGATCTAGTGATGGTATGTTGCTTCTTAGAGCTCCATGAAATTGGAGAATTACCAAGATAGATAATAAATGTGGAGGTAGAGGAGCGATCATCATGATTACCCGCCCAATCAGAATCAGTGAATGCAGTTAAGTTGAGAATGGGTGATTTACACAATAGAAGGCCGTGATGAATGGTGTGCTTAAGATATTGAAGAACACGTTTGACATCAGTCCAGTGTGTTTCAGTAGGGGGATGCATAAATTGGGACAATTTATTGACAGCAAAACATATGTCTGGGCATGTGAGAGAGAGATATTGGAGAGAACCAACCACTTGACGGTACATTGTTGCATCAGTGCTAGGGGAACCATTATTCAGACAGAGAGAAGTGGAGTTGGACATGGGAGTAGTGACTTCTTTAGCACCAACCATGTTGGTCCGGGTGAGGAGATCCCTAATGTACTTTTGTTGACTAAGAAAGATATAATGTGGAGTGCGAATGACTTCAACTCCGAGAAAATAATTGAGATGTCCTAAGCTTTTAACCGAAAATCGTGTTGAAAGAGAATGAAGGAAATGAGAGATAGTAGACGGATTATTACCTGTAATAAGAAGGTCATCAACATATACTAGAAAGTACATTATAATGGAGTTCTGAAAGTAAAGAAACAAGGAGGAGTCAC
>CAVNYN010269082.1:0-49755 GCA_963692815.1 Nyctanthes arbor-tristis
GGCGTTTAAAGGATCTATGAGTTTAAAAATATCTTTAGGTTTAAAAAAAAAAAAAAACTTCAGAAATCCTTTAGTCATAGGCTCTATGTCTAAAAGATGCTGTGACGCTTGTGAAGTTATCATTTGAGTACTTCTTATATTAGCATCACATTTTAATTTTAATTTGAAACAAAATTAGATTTTATCAAAATGAGTAGTGAAAATTTGTATGGTACATGCGAATCTCATGAAATATATAGATATGATTCTTTTGACTAACTTCAGTTTTGAAATAGAATGAAATTGCTAACATGGGGGTGATGTGAACTTTTTCGGTGATCAGATTTGCACCGATTCACTACTTGTAACACAAACACATTACTCAAACCAAATCATGCTATGGTTACATAAAAACTTTTAATTCACAATATTTTACACAAAATAACAGTTGAAATAAATTTGTTTTTTCATCTATCACATCATATAAAATATCAAATCTCTTAATTTTGACAAGTCACTTTGTTTAATTGTTTACATAAAGATTTTTTTATATCAACTTTTCTTTTCCCCAACCACTTTTATTTCTTGTTGGCTAAATTTCACATATGGTTTCTAACCTCTACAATTTGTATCAGTTGGGTTGTTATTCTCTTTTTTTCAACATTGCAGTCCCCCTACCTTTCATAAATTGGCACATATGGTCCTTCATGTCCTAAAATGCTATGAATTGACTTTTATACCATTACTTATTTAAATAAACACAAAAGTGTATTTAAAAAATTAAAAATAAATAAATAAATAAGAAAATCCATTTCTTCTCTAACCCACTCACTCTACTCTACTCCACTCCACCACCAACCCAACTTGCTACCATCACCGCTCCAATGTCTCCTAAACCAAGACTTCCAATAAACAGAAGTAATGTGGCTAACCAATCGATTTTAACCCCTTCAACTTTTGTATCAAAATTACCAAATGAAATATCTCCTTCTTACATACTCTAATGGTTTAAGGTTTCATACTTTAGTAAAAAAATGCTAGATTATTGTTACTGGAATAAATATGATCAATCTGGAACTAACACAACTGGTTTGTGGCATTAAATTTTATCCGTGGTCGAACAGTTGGTTGGTGGTGTGTTAGGGTGGGGAAAACAGAGTAGGTTGGAGAAAAAAGCCATTTTTTTTCTTTTAATTTTTTAAAAACTCTTTCTTGTTCATTTAAATAGGTAGGAGTTAAAAGTCAATTTTATAGCATTTAAGAACATGCAGGACCACGCCAATGAGGCCTTAGTCCACTTGGTTAGGTGGCTAAGGCTAAGGCCCTAGGGCGTAAAGGTCTCATATTCGATTTCCCCATGTGGGGTTTTATCTACATTTCATATGTAGTTTGTAGTATCATGTATAGGAGTTTAATTTCTATTATTGATTTATGTGCTCTGTGTTTCAGAAAGATATATATCTATATACACTTATACTGTTATGATGTGGATTGTAATTATATTTAAAAAAAAAAAAGGAGCATGCAGGACCACATGTGCCCATTTATGAAAGATTGGGCCCTAGGGTGTTGAAAAGGAAGAATAGAGGCATAACTGATATAAAGTGTAAAAATTGTGGCCCATACTCTTTTCCCCTTTTTTTTTTTTTTTTTTTGGAAGGGAAAACTTACCCTTTCTATGTTTTGGTTTCTGGGAAAGATCTTAGCAGTGTCCATTTTGTTCGGACCCTTATTAATGAAGCCCAATAAAGATGCAAAGCCCACAAAATATCAGGTTCTTATTTTTAGTCCAATCACAATTTTTTTCCCCATTTTTCCTTTTTTTGTGTTTTTTCTTTCGTTTTGTTTTTTCCTTTTTTTTTTCTTTTTTTTTTTTCAGCATCGCCATTTCTGCTTGAGACATACAAGTTTCAATGATCTGCTTCTTTTCATACTTAGAAGGGCTCAATTTTTTCGACACTCCATCAATTGACATATCTAGCTAATTCCCTAAGATAATTTTTGCCAATTCAAAAACTATATATGCCTCTAATACATAAAAAATTTTAGTGCTGGTTTGATTCAATTTATGGTAGTTGATTTATAAGGAGAAATTATAAAGAGGTAAAATGAGTGGTGTAAATTTAATAGAAGTTTGAAATTGATGGAGATCGGAAGAGCACACGTAGTTATCAAATCAGTAGTCAAATCAGTGGTAGGTGAGATTATAATGTGTTCAAATAAAGAGGATCAAACAGGGCCTTAATCACACATTCCCTGTCTTGGAATGTAAAAACTGCTCATTGCACGTAGGACGTTGTTGTCAATTGCCATGCGAAAGAATCTACTTAAAAGTTTAAAAAGTGAATTCCACCCCCATGATTGAATCTTCCCTATTATGAACAATGTAAAAGGTAAAAACGGCTCGCATTAGGTAGGTGATTGCACCTCTACAACACAGAAAAAATTTCTGATACTCTAAGAATATCTACTTAATCATCCATGACGAAATTAAAAACCGATATATGAATTAAAGAGGTCTTATTAATTGTTAATTTGAGATTTGAGTCGAAACATAAAAAAAAAAAAAAAAACAAAAACAAAAAAACTTTTGAGAGGTAGTCCAGTAGAAAATTTAACATTCAGGTAAAAGTTACTCTATAGATTCTTAGTCAAAATATGAAAAAAAAAAACTTTTGAGAGGTAGTCCAGTAGAGCAATTTAACATTCAGGTACAAGTTGCTCTATAGATTCTTAGTGTGTCCAATTTTAGCCTCCCAAAATTTAAGAGGTACTTTCAGCACTCTCTTTTTCCCCGTAATAAAATCAGTAATCAATCAATTTTAAAATAAAATTGTGTAGCGATGTCCGGCCTAAACAATATACTTGACTACATTGGTAGATACTAGTAATTAGTTTATTAAAGTTCTAGGATTAACTCTATGACTCTTAAAAAAATGCTCTCTATTTTAAATAGTCAAATATTAAAATCGAAATTTAATAAACTCTTTATTGTAACATTTTGAAATAGATAGTGAGTTTGACTCTCTAAATTTAGTCAAACTAACCCTTTATAATTTAATGTTCACGTATTTAAATTTTCTTAATTAAACTAAACCACAATTTATCTTCTTGATCAAAGACAATTAAAATAATGTGTGAGTCTATTTTTTTATATATATAGCGTACAAAATTTAGACACACACCCCTTTGAATTTACACATATTCTCAAAATTTGTAATTTTAACAAAAATGGGATTAGAGACAAGGACTATTGACAAATTATATACGTATAAGGTGGGTACAAATTGATTAATTCCAAAACGATAAATATATGTTGATTAACAATAAAATATCATAATAGTTGTTTCTTGATGCAAGTAATAAAATAAAGAATCTATCTATATATAAAGAGAGAAGTTTCATGCCTAAAATTCTTTCCTTTGATAGTTTTTTTTTTTTTTTTCGTTTTTATGAACTATTATGTAATTGAAGCCCTCCCAAGATTTGTTCCTCTTAATAATTAGGTAGTAATAGTAATTGAATTTCTTTTTTTTCAACATTGAAAAGTTAATTTACATTAAAAATACCCATTTGGTTGGTTTCCATATAAACCCAAATATATATATATATATATATATCAATAACTTGGTTAATTAATTTATTAATAATACAAATGAACAAAAAGAAACCTTTGACTATTACATTTTCAGCCTTTTTTTAACTTTATAAATATTATAGATGATTCCAAATTAAACTTGTATTTAATAGAACACATTAGTAATCATATATGACCGTATAAGGTACTTAGGGTAAATCATCTTTGTATTTAATAAGATATTAATAATTTATATGGTAACAAATGTAAATATATGTTCATGCTCCACCAACAAACACAACGGTGAAAGAATCTACACTATTCATTGCATACCAAGTCATCCATCTGGTTTTCTCCCCAAAAAAAAAAAAAAAAAAAGGAACTTCATCCATCTGGGTCGCAAATCTAATGGTCCGAACTTATTCTTATCCTTTATTTAATCATCTTATGCTAGTCAAAATGGGAGAGAGGACAATTACCCACCTTACACATTTTCTCTCTCTTTCAATCAAGCTCACAACACTCCAAAAGCATTCTTGTAAATCGTAGCTCACAAATTCTCTCAAAAATCACTAGAAAATTCTACCTCAAATTGTGATTCTACCATCAATATATATAATATAATTCTAAAAAATTATTAAGGGAAGTGTAATGAAAAAAAATTTGAATCATTAGTATTTTAGCACACTAAAAATATTAGTTTAACTTTTTTTTTTATAAATAGAACATCACTGCAATTTGAAATTTAGTATAGTAATTTGCTAATTATGTTACTTGACTTTCATAATTGCAAGAATGGGTTTCAAGGTATGGAACTAAAATTTTGCAATTTTTTGAGCATTTTTGTAGTGACAATTAATTCAATTAAATTTGTATTTGCATCATTTTACAATTGCCTGAGTGTTTACAAACTGTTTTTGTTTAAAAACAGAATTAGATTTTGTGTGAATAAGTGATTGGGTTTTGTATTATACATGTAGGTCTTGTCAAATATTTAGACTTGATTGATTTAACCATATTCTATTTTTAAATATAAATGATATTTTTTTAATAATTAATTATATCTGAAATGTTGTAATTTTCAATGTACAGAAAAGCAAGTCGGTCATCGAATTGGAAATGGCTAATGCAGAGTACCAAAGTAGTGTTAGTAGAGCCACATGGAGACAGAGATATTCGCCCTCAGGATGCCTTAACAACATAGTGGGAGAATTCTGTTTTGTTCCCCCCTTTTTTTAGAAATGCCATAATTTTAAAAAAGAAAAATGAAATTTAGAATGTAAGTAAGTTTGTTCAATTTTTAACAAGTGTTCATACTATTTTATTCAATTCAATGTAATGATAATATTTAGACTGAAATTGAAGTTCAATATGAAAAGCTTATTTTGATTGAAATAAACGTTATATTGACTATTTGATTTTCGCCTCCCAAATAAAACTTTCTAGCTCCATTACTATCACAAAAAGTTTTCTCTTCAAATGAATGCTATGAGGGGGATCAACTGTCTATTTCTTTAATGCACAAGACATAATTGCTGGTGTTTGGCCATCAAAACATATTTAAAATCGTTTTATCAGAAAATGTTTCTTGAAATGAATAGTCACTTTTAAAACTGTGCTTAAATTGATGATAAACAATTCATTCTTCAAAATATCTCGCTCTAACTCTTGGTTTATTTGATTTGTTTATTAAACAATAGCAACGATGCATTTAATCATGTTATAACTCTCAAGACAAGTTTATCTGATTTAGTTATTATTAAAGAAAAAGCTACATTGCATTTGCACCAAATCATGTTAGAATCCAATGTATTGAGCTAATCCGTCCTAGTCTGGAAGCACTGAAACGATATAATACAAAAGACAACCAAAATTAAATTTACCGTGAGTTACAACTCTTAAACAATTAAATTGTTGATATGTATGTTTGGAGCTTGCTCATTCCATTTTTCTCTTAGTCAAGACTATTATTTACAGTAGCAAACTGAGTGAGCTTTAGGTGCACTAGTAATTTCATTCGTGCGTTACATGAGATGATAATAGCAGATAATATAAACAATTCAAAGAAATTAAATTGCATTCTATAAAAAAGATTTAAAGTATAATATTTGATTATTTATGTGTGTATAAAGAAAAACATTATAGATGCTACTCGTAATACAATATATATAGTTGATAGAAGTTAAACATATATTATTACTCCCTCCGTCCCGTCAAATTATTCCCCTTTCATTTTTTTACATAGATTAAAATAAGTTAATTAATATTGTTGGAAATGTACAATTTTGCGCTATTTGATTTAAGCTAAAGATTAGTCCATATTTGATCAAAATTAATCCATATTTGATTTAAGCTAAAGAAATAATGATAAATATAATTGATTTAAGTTAACCATATATAATCCATGTCAGAGAAAGATTAATAAGAATCATTGATTTAAGTGGTGTATATTGCAAAGGCATAATTTAAAATACAATCAAAGTTTCTATTCTTAATATCAATACTTGGTTATTTATTCTACAATCTATATTTATGAAAAGGTGAAAAAAGATATGTCAGACTAATCTATATAAATAAGTTGATGAAATTAGACTGCTCTAATTGTACAATTTATACGGGGGGCGATGGAAACAGAGATATGTATAGTAAATAAAACTAAGTAAGAAGTCATATAAAAATCTATACAGAGTACATGATTTCACACAGGGTTGTTCGAAACGAATTATACATGGAATATCTAATGATTATGGCAGTTATGTTCCAAATCCACATTTTCAATAGCCTACTTTGCAGTGAAGGGCCATGTCAAATCCTTTATGAAGATTATCGGCAGATTAGGAACAAATATGCAATGAAACAAACGAGTAAAAAAAACGAATATAAAAAAAAATCGAATATGTAGCAATATTCAAGCTTAACATAAAATCAACAAAAAAGAAGGAATGAGTAGGAAATCCTAAACTTATACTTCTTGTTGAATGCAATATTAGAGCAAAGCAATTTCTATAATGTTCTATAAAGTGCTATATATGCAAAGTTGTAAGCAGCTGGTAGATTTGAAGAAAAGTACCTCTAAGTTCACTCCATATATGTAAAGGATGACACAGTTCACAGATGACAGAAGAGAAGCAAAGAAGAGTAGAAGTAAAGAACCTGCAAAGATGAGAAAAAGGAAATAAATATAATCTGGAATGTTGCAACCACCGTGGAAATCATATAGGCAATGCAGATATCTTGTCTAAGCTATACAAGAGATCAATGAACTGCAAAGGTTCAAAAAGTTAAAGAATATGAGGAGGAATACCTTTGAATTTCATTCCGTATACGTCAATGATTAAAACAAAGAGAGTTGATAGCAAAGGAGTAGCAATGATGAACATTCCCAGTCAAGCAGTGGTGAAAATTCCCAGTCATAGCACTCAATTTATAGACTAGAGAATCCTCAACTACATACAATAGAAAAGCCAAAGGCAGACCAACCAACATCTTAATAACAACCAAGTAAGTTAAAAGAAATCCATGAAATCTAATGGTCATCATGTTGTGTGTACCGATGATTAAGATAAAAAATTCATAGCAAAGCAACGAATTTAAAGAATTCGAAATAGCCCACACCACAAATAAAGCTAAAATAAATTATGAAAGGGATGTGAAAGCAGAATTCGAAAAATCAATAAGGAAAATGCACTCCGTGAGCAAATTCCTGGAAAAATAACAGAATTTAACCATGTAGATATAATGTAACATATGCAACATTATTTTTCCATCCTGATAGTTCAAAGAAATTTGGAAAATAATGACTCAAGCTAATAAGGTTATTATCCATTTCAGTAAAATAATCTAAAAAGCATATGGAGTAAATTATCAAAGTTAATGTAGGAAACTGAGGAATATGCACTCTGTTCTTTGGAAGTTTGTTGGTGACCTCACCCAGATGAAATTTAACTGAAGCCATTCGATAATGACCAAAAACATAGAAGAATATGCGTAGACTAAAAAGGAAGAATAACTAATGCATAGTAGAACTATTGATCAAATATGTTAAAAAAAATACCTATTACACCATGTTCAATAGGCAATACATGAAGCCTAATAAACGTGCGCTTATAGATAATAAACAAATTAGGGTTACAGGTAAAGTGTAATACCAAAATTACCTTTGAAACAGTGCCAAAGCCACTTGGGGGCCTTTGGGGTAGTGGCCCCCAATGAAGTTAACATTTTTTTTTTAATTTCAATTATTTTTAATATTTTTTTCTTTAATTGGTTTTGTAATGATAATTTGAAACAAAATATGAGTTTAAATAGCTAAATAGATAAATTAAAATTTAGTTTTGTATTAAAAATTCAAACTACGAAAACATTACAAAGTTATCAATGCCGTTATCAAAATTTATTGTCTAAGGTTATTGTATAAAGTTATATAAGTACATAAAGATAAATATATCTAGCAAAACTAATAATGGTGCATTGCATGTGAGAAAGTAGTATTAGTCTTTTGCTCTTATGCTCTTCCGATCTTTATGAAGGAAAAAATAAAATAAACAAAATAAAATAAATCACACCCTACTAGTTAAAGATTTGCTATTAGTCCGCCACTAAATTTTACTCCTGGCTCCTCCATTGCAATGAAAGATACCATGTTTCTCACGATTACAACTAAATTAGGACTTTTCTAACTGATAAGGCAAATTTAAATAGGGGTGGAGGATTATCCCAAAAATAAATTAACTTTTTTTAGATTAGGATTGAAGAGGAGATATAAAATAAGTAAATTTAAATTATGGTTTTGGATTTATCCAAAGATTAGAGCAACTTACCTGAATTGGAATAACAGATAAGGATAATATATACTCAATTTCATATAAATCAGGAATTATCTAATTCGAGAAGGTAAATTTAAATCAGGGTGGATTCTTATCCAAAAAATAATTTTTTGTTACCTAAATATTAGGGCAAACGAATCAATCAATATATAAAAATCAGTAAATTTAAATTATGGGTTTATACAAAGATTGGGGCAACTTACCTGAATTGGAATAAAAACATAAGGATAATATATATGCGATTTGTCTAAATCAAATATCTTGCAGATCCGAGCTTGACCGTGGTCTTCATCGAAATTAGGTAACTGAGGGTGCGAATGATTTGAAAACCATGAAGATCATCAGAAGAAGCCCAAATTACTTTGGGAAAAATCCAATAGATGACGGACACAAAAAAAGATGAGAACATTTCGACACCGGTACAGATTTGAAGATGAGGAAAACAAAAGGAATGAAAGAAACACATATTGGATTGAGTGAAACCCAAAAAAGAGAAATGGAAAATTAATAAAAGGAAAGTAATGAAACCAAAAACAGGGAGATGGAAATTTAATAAAAAGAAACTCATAAAAGATAGAATAGGATAAATAGAAGGGAAGTGGAAAATAAATTAAAAAAATGGAAAAGGAAAATAATAAAATCAAAGGTCAAGATTAGAAGCTGAAATGAAGGGTTATGATAGAGTTGATCAAGTATGAAAGTGAAATAGGCGGAAAAATAAAAATAGGAAACTATCCTCTCTTTATGTGTGTGTATGTATATGTGTGTATATATATATTAGTTTTATACCCCGTTCTTTGCATGGAATATAATAATTAGCAAGAAAAAATGCGTGGTAATTTAAAAAACTAAATAATTACAATTTTATTATGTACTACTCACTCACATACATATTTTACTAACATACATAAACAGAATTAAATTAAAACATACAATATTTTCACTTGGTATAAAGTTAATTAAATTGTCATTTATATAACAATATTTTTAAGTAATGAAAAAGAGAATGAACAATTTTTTCATACAAAATTAATTTAATGTAGAGTATGAAAACAAAGAAACTACATGGAAAAGAGAGCATACGAAATTTATATAACTCCAGAATTATCTTACGCCCACATTTTGTCAGTTGAAGTATATTAGGGTATAGTTGATCAAAATGAATTATTTTCCATATTCATTCTCCACCGCATATTCTTGGAAAATTTATTTTTCACATTTCCTGATACATTCTCTAAAGAAATCACTATTTCATTAATTTATTCTAAAACATTTAAAGTATACGTCTTCGTATTACAAAAGACCCAAGGAAAACAACATTACAATATAGAATAAATTCTATATGATTTACCCCTATGATTAATTTTTAACCACTTTCCGCTCTAAAAAGAATTAAGAAAATTTTTTATTTTCATTCTAGATCATCCTCATCATCATCAAATATTTCTTTTTTGTGAAACTATTTTTAAATTCTTGTTCTAAAAGAATTTTTTATTTTTGTTCTAAATCATTATCATCATCAAATATTATTACTATTGTGCCCTGTCAACTTAAACTTTTACCAATATTTCTTCCAAAAAAAAAAAACAAATTAAGTAATAATGTACTAAACATGTAGTCATATATTTTATGGCTTGTGGTTTATAATATTGAATTAAAGTAAAAGTTTTGATACTGATTTAATTTTATTTTTATTATTATATCATCAACCTGATGAGTAAGCACTTAATCGAAATGAAAAGGAATACCTAATAACCCAACACTTGAAATTTGTCTATCAACTATTAAAATTTTAATGAAATATTAAATCTTTGAAAATATCCTAAAAACTAATAGAATACGTATAGGAAATACTAATAGATAACAAATAGCATATTATATATAAAATAAATATATATATAATTTGACCTATTATTATAAAATAAAATAATAGCAAAATGCAATTAATAGATAACACTAATGGATTATTATTATTATTATATTATTAATAAAAAATAAATAAAAACATATAAAAGTAGGATAATTATTTTGGCGGGAAAACCTATATATAACAATTATCCTACTTTAATATATATTAGTTATAAGTTATATATAAAATAAAAATATTTATAAAATTTGACCTATTATTATAAAATAAACTAATAGCAAAATGTAATTAATGGATAACACTAATAGATTATTATTATATTATTATTAATAAAAAATAAATAAAAACATATAAAAGTAGGATAATTGTTTTAGCGAGAAAATCTGCATATGGCAAATATCCTACTTTAATATATATATATATATATGAGGCATAGATAGATAGATTATATTTGGTCTTAAAACAATCTTTGGCTATTAAATTTTCATTGTATGTATTATAGATATTTCATTTATTTTGTCAATAATTTATATCTTGCATCGCACGGGTATAGCTAGTACAATTAAAGAGTTTGTTGGGGGTAGATTAAAATTTTTGCTGACCAAATAATTACGCACGTGCCACTAATTAAGTCTGTTTTTTTCTTATATACTTGAGTTGAGAGCCATACCAAATCCAAATGCTAAACACTCAACGGGTTTTCCATCCTGCGGTTCACCCCTAGCCTGCATGACCACTATCTGTTGAATAAATAATTAAACTTATTAATTAATACTTAGGCATTTATTTTTTTGTTAAAACGTCATAATCATAAGTTTGCGTTACATTTTTAATTTTTTTGCATGCTTCAAATATCGGGCAGTATCATTTGTAAACTACTACACCCATAGAAAAATGGAAGTAGTTAAAGGGATGCTCATGCGCACGTTGACCTTTTGATTATTAGAATTTTGTGAAAATACTTTATTTTAATATGTGTACACAAGAAGACGAACTAATTAAAACTTCAACGTTTTGAAGAAAAAACATATTATACTTCAAATCTTTAATATCTTCGTGAAAGATTTTCCATGTTTTTTAATAGTTTTGAGACTAATAATGTGTTTGGCAACAATTAATAAATCAATTTGGTATACGAACCGTAACTTGAGATATATATTATCATTTTGACAGAAAATACCCAGGTGTTCCCAAGAGTATGTCAAACACTCAGTATTTTTGGTCAATTAAGATTCAAGAATCTACATGTGTTTTTTGGGGCTAAAATTAAATAACAAATCTAGACCTATGAATTCATATGTGAATTTTTAATTGGATTGGAGTATCAAATTCAGTAATCTTGAAGTACCAGAATTTTTTCTTCATTTCATTAGTTTAAACTCAAATTGTAACACATGGAGTTATGTTAAATGGTGTGTGGTGTCTTTGTACCGTGTATGTGCATGTTTTGTTCATTTGAAAAAAAAAAAAAAAGTAATTGAAAGTAAAAAGCGTTCGTTTATAAACAGTTGTCTATCGAGCAATTCTAGAGGGACATGAAAAGGGAACATTATTATGTGACATTTTCATGTGACACACATTCATTGGGTGATGATTACATGACTACTTTTTCATCATCCAATACAAGTGTGCCACATAAAAATATCACCTAATAATGTTACATTTTCATGTCCCCCTAGAATTTTTCTTAGCTAAAACACTTAAAAAAGAAATATACAATCTACTCTACTTTCACTTATTCTGATGTCACGCTGAATCAATCTTAACTTTAAATAAATAAGAATTTATTTGTTTAATTATAATAACAATTATTATTATTATCTCTGTCACGTCCCATGACAAAAACCATCTGATGACACATATATATTCTCTTTCGGATCACTGAACAAAAGAAAATTAGTTTCACCATACCTAATTGAAGAAATTTTAGACAAATGAAATTAAATTATTAACTAATAATTTTTTTAAAACAACTAAGTAATTAATTTATTATAAAATCATAAGTGACCAGTTATAATTGCCAAGTTTTGTCATTTGTCTTCTTGAAGCTTGTTTTTCTCTCAAGAAACTGCTTAATCTCTAACATGAACAAAACCCCACTATCACTTCATACTTTCACTTTTCCATGCTAATAAATGCTTATTTTCCGCCAAAGATTTTCCATAATCATTTATTTCCCAAACCCAACGTCACAAAAACTCGTATTTCACTCATCCTGTTGTTGATCATAATCATAAGCTCCAATGTCCCTGCTTCTTCATCTCCGGATGAAACAAGGAGAATCCAAGAAATTAGATCATTTGATAAAAACCCAACACACTACAATTTCTTCAGAGGGAGAAAGAGGTTTTTATGGTGTGGAAATGATCCAAATGTGTGCATGGATCCTGCAAAAAACCCTAATTTTGGATCAGCCAAAACATGCTGTTTTCACAAGTTTTGCAAGGATATAATGAAGGATCCGAATAACTGCGGGTCGTGTGGCCGGGTCTGTGCATTTGGGCTTGTTTGCTGTGAGGGAAAGTGTGTGGATATTAGGACTGCTTCTTACTATTGTGGTGCTTGCTTTGAGGAATGCCTTGGGGAAACCAAGTGCTTTTCTTTTTTTCAAAAAAAAAAAAAAAAATTATTATTCCCTTGAATTATTTTTTTCGAAATAAAATTATTGTTTGTTGTGTATCGATTTTGTTGCGTTTCCGATTTACAAACGTTTTAATTATTTCCATGTGTGTGTGTTTTACTCAGAGTTGTGATCTTGAAGGCCCGCGTATCACGATGATTGAGTGTTACACAATTTTGTGAACTGCAGTTGTGACGTATGTGGTGCGATGACCGTTTTGTTAATATGTGGTGGTGCGACGGCGGGTTTTATAATCTTTGTTTTTTCTCTTTAATACAAGGGGGATATATGAGAAGGGAAATAGGGGATGTGAGAACATAACTACTGTAACACTTGTTCGAATCACTTATAATATGGTGTTAATTACCATTAAATTGTTAATAATAATAGTAGTAGTAATAATAATAAAAAAAATTATAGACAAAAAAATATTTTGAAAAATATTGACATTTTTATTTTTTATCTGATTTCGTTTAATCAATTGGATAATAATATTATAAGAAATATACCTATTATTGAAATCTG
This sequence comes from Nyctanthes arbor-tristis, assembly GCA_963692815.1. Lineage (NCBI taxonomy): Eukaryota > Viridiplantae > Streptophyta > Magnoliopsida > Lamiales > Oleaceae > Nyctanthes > Nyctanthes arbor-tristis. Next base: position 13,395 of record CAVNYN010269082.1, read on the forward strand.
TTCTTTTTTTATAAAAGAGATGTAGAGGAGGGGAGGGAAAGTTGAGAAGGAGTATGTGTGGTCTGAACTCGATCTTCAACTAAAAGTGCAAGCATCTTAGCTCACTATTCTAAATAGATTATTATAAAATTACAAATAGTTTGAAATTGGTAATTTGGTATCCATTAGGCTATCCTCACCTAATTTCCTCTAACGAAAATGTAAAAGGCCAAAACTTCAATAGCACCTAGTAAAGGGAAATTTTGATGCAAGTAGATACATTTGTAAGAAATTAAAAAAATACTATTAATTATAACTATTTTGATCTTTGTAGTTATTGGAAAACATTTGGAAAAATACTTTATTTCTAATTTTGAAGATAATAAATATAAAAAATAATAAAAAAACCGAAAACAATTAAAAAAATCACAAATAATTAAATGATATTCTAAAAATAAGACTCCTACATGTTTAAAACTCTTTAATTCTCTTTCACCCACAATTACAATCAATTATGTATGTTTCTCTCTCATCTAGCAATAACCATTGGCTTTTGCAAAAATACTTACGTTAATACTATTTTGAAAAAATAAAAAAAACAGAAAACATTAAGCAAAATACAAAAAAAAAAAAAAAATTAATGCACATACTATAAATAAGACTCCTACCTTAATTAAAACTCCCTCATTCTCTTTCATCTCAAATTATCGTCAATTATAACCGTCCTCTCCCATCTCCTCAAGCACCACGTCGACTTCTTCAACACCAAGAGGAGAATCAAAGGAGGAAAAACTTATATTTTTCGAATTATTACACGTAATTTGTTTTTCATTCCTTCGACCCATATAACTTATTACATTACTATGTAATTTATTAGACATTGTATTGTGTCATCGTTCATGATATATTATTGATACATTGTGTCATCCTTTTTTCAACCCATGAAATTTACTACATTACTATGTAATTTATTACACAATGTACATTAACGTATAATTTATTACACATTACATTGTGTTATCGTTTATGATATATTGTTAATACATTATATCATTCTTTTTTCGACCTATGTAATTTACTCTATAAATATATATATATATATATATTTGCAAACATGTAATTTACTATATTGACATATAATTTAATGTACATACTAAAAATAAGACTCCTATCTTAATTAAAACTCCATCATTCTCTTTCACATCTAATAATCGTTAGTTACAACTATCTTCTCCCATCTCCTCAAACATGACGTCAACTTCAACACCAAAAGCAAAATCAAGGAAGGAAAAACTTCTATTCTTCGAATTATTACATATAATCTGTTTTTTTCATCCATTTTTTGATTCATGTAATTCACTGCATTACTATGTAATTTATTACACATTACATTGTATCATCGTTTATAATATATTATTGATACATTGTGTCAGTCTTTTTCCGACCCATGTAATTTACTACATTATAATGTCATAGATTATACGATGTACATTACCGTGTAATTTATTAAACGTTACATTGCGTCATTGTTTATAATATATTGTTGATATATTGTGTCATTTTTTTTACCCATGTAATTTATTACATATTGCATTATGTAATTTATTATACATTATATTACCAAGCACTTACACTATTTGTCAGGCCCCCAATTTTATTACGTTATTATCTCGAAATATCGATGGCGGAAGAGTTATCTCAATTCAAAATTGAGAGCAGACTTTAAGTATTGAGACGTTTTCGCTGCGTACTTTGATAATGAAGTGTATTGTAGGCTATCACAATGAAACCTCGACCACATACCGAATCTCGATCACATACATATATCTTCTCTACCTTTAGAACAATCCAGCCACAAAGCTGGTTATTCAATACCTACATGATTGTAAAAGGGGGGTGAGTACAAAGTACTCAATGAATAACAATATGTATTGGTCTACGCAAAACAATGCAAAAAAGATCCCAAGTTGACAAAGATACAAAGCTCGGGCACATCACAAGTTTAGCCCCTACCCGTAAGCCATACGACATAATTATACAAAATGACCAAGACCACACAGTAAAGTCATAATACCACAAAGCAATAAAAAAACAATACAAAACGGGTAGACAGCGCTACTGGCGAGGCCCAAGAGCAAGCAACAATGGTTTATCTAAAGCAATGGTGCACTATCAATTATCAAAGGCCAAATACAATTAAAGGAAAGCAAGAGTTCCAAAAGAAAGAGAGAGAACCGAAAGAGAGAGCCAAGAGATAGAACCAATACACATTGAGAGCCAAGAGATAGAGCCAATACACGTGCTACTTACCTCAAAGATTCCTCAAATAATCTCAAGTGAAAAAGTGTTATTAAAGCTTTGATATTCCTCATTTAAAGCTATTTTTCAAGTTATGATCTAACTATATATGGTCATCGGCGTAGCCAATTAAGGACGAGGACCGCACTCAACATTCAAGCAGCCCACTAAAATTCTGGCCTGACTGCACTGAAGAGCCCAAATTCCACGGCTTAATTAAATTTTTTTTTCCTTGCATTTGGCTGTCAAGCTAGAATCGGGCCATAGAAGTAATGAAATCACCCCTTCCCAACTTCCTATTGCATATTTTTATAGACCCAATGTGGGATGTTTCGGGCTAGTAAGTACTTTTCCAACATTCCATGTAAAGATCTCGTCACGTGGGATTCCTTTCACTTTTCCAATTGTTTTACCTTTCAATCTCAAACTTTTCTTTTTTATTATTATGAATCCAATGTGAGATTTGGTGCTGCATAATATATTATCTGTCATAAAATGATGCTCATAATATATTAGTTTTGTTTTTATTATTTATTTATATAGATATCTCTTCATTAGACCATATGTGTGTTATTTATTTTGAACCAATTTTATCTGACTTTCATTTCCTAATTCTTTTATTTTACTTTTTAATTCTTTCACGGGTAGTTGATTAGTTAGTCAAGTTGTTTATGTAGAGAGATATGTTTTAGGATTGATAATGAACCCATTATAAAATGATTTTAGAGTATGAAAACCCCTAATGAATATTTGCAAAGTATGCCATTTGTAGTTTCCTTTATTGTTGAACTATTTTTATTTTTTTCCTTAAAAATTTTTGCCCACTCCTCTCAAAAAAAAGAAAAAGAAAAAAGAAAAAAATATTGACAGCACTAAAAAATATTCCTGACTACGCCCCTGTATATGGTTAGGAGCCTTTTTCAAGTGTAAAGGGGTGTTTTGGTGGCTTTTAAGGGTATTTTTCCTTCACACATCATCTTTGGACGAATTTGGGAGTTTTGAGAGGAAGAGATGATTGGCTTGGGGGTTTGGGAACCTTGAAGACCCCTTAGCCCTTTATATAATAGTTGAGATTTAGTTGTTTTTAATAAATTTTGAATTCCGCCAATCAAATTGCGACACGTGGAGCGACGTGGCACCGTACACTTGTCAAAAAATTGTTCGAGCAGTCATTATACTTTATACTATCTTTCAACTAAGTCACAGTATTTTAGTTCATGTGAATCAAGTACCACAATCTTTCTTTGGTGTCAATTGAGTAACAAATTTTGAAATCTTTTTATACGATTTACACAATTAGTCCATTGTTACCAAAATAATAGCCACATAGTTTAATTGAGGATTAACTTTTTCGCGGGATGTTACACCATTGAACTAAGGAATTCCGGACACCATTACCAACGTTACTAAGATTGAGAGCTTCTCGATTCACACCGCAAAATCCAAAGAAGGAAGAATCATGAGAGAGACAAAACCTTCAAACTAGGAATTATTATACACAAGTATACACAAATGGGCGGCTACAAGGATAGAGACAAAAAATTAAAAAAATGGCATTGAAGTCGATATGGTGAGATACTCTCCCCCCTCCCCCCGATTGTTTGTATGAAATTATTCGAAGTTTTTCCCCTTTCGATTCTACTCTTGGTGTCGAAGTCGACGTTATGTTTGAGGAAATGGAGAGGAGGGTTGTAACGGATGATAATTTGAGATGAAAGAGAATGTGAGAGTTTTAATTAAGGTAGAAGTCTTATTTTTAGTATTCCGCATTGATTTTTTGGGGTAATTTGTTTAATGTTTTCCCCTTTTCTATTTTTTCCAAAATATTATTAATATAAGTATTTTTGTAATTTGTTTTCAACAACTACTACAAAGACTAAAATAGTTACAATTGAGAATATTAATCAAATTATAATGGTTAATGAGTGGGTTTCGGCTAATTACCACCTTAGTAGAATATGTTATGGGATTAGGCTACCCTCAGCCTCTGTTCTAAAAAGCACGCCTAGGCGGTCAACAAAAGCCATTGACGGCTAATTTTTTTCTCAAATGTTGAACATTTTAGCTATTTATTAGCTAATGATCTAAGAAATTTAAGTTGTAATAACATTGGGACATTTTTTGTTTTGGGCCATTGGGGCATTTTTTTTATTTTGGGCCATTTTTCGGGGGTGTATAATAGTTAATCCTCATCTATAAAGTAGGACTCATCCATCGTTTGCCTTTTGAAAATATTATATTGTATAATATCTCTTAAAATTATAATGTAGATATAATATTTATTTTTTTAGATGTATTTTTCAATTTAGTATATATTAATTTAAATATTTAACAGCTTTAGATTGATTAAAAATTAAAAAAATTTTGAAAAAGCTTTTTAACGCTTAAGCGCCTCCTAGGCACGCTTAAGCTTGACAAGCTTGAAGTTTTGAGTAGACGCTTTTTCACGCTTCACGCTTTTTAGAACACTACCCTTAGCTACAGCTCATCTAACTTGCTAATATATTCGTCCAAGAAAATAATACTCTCGTTGGCTCACAAATATAGAACGATATGTATTTTCACAACAATTAAAAAATAGTGAGTAATGTGATTTGAAATTTTTATAGATATTTTTCAATTTTAGTCATTTTGCCTAATTAATGATATGGAATTAATTCCAATAAAAATGTGGAAGGGATTAATGTCAAGGTAAAATGTGAAGGCCGGTTGCAAGCACCAACATTGAATGGAGTAAATTGATTGACTCGTTTTCCCAAATATTTTGGTACTCTCTCAATTTCATAAAAATAAGCTCAGTTTCTGTTTTTATTTATCTCCAACTATAAATCATTTATATAAACGAGACTAAAGTTAATTATTTTTTTCTAAATATTTCCTTAGTCCATTTAATTACTATGTTAATTAGATACAATAGTGATTCAATATTGAATAAGAGGCACACATTTTTCATTTTCAACAACATTTATTCACATTTCTTAATCTACGCGAAAAATTGATATATACCTATCTTTATGGGACCGATGGAGTATTTATGTAATTTATGTGGTTAATTAACTAAGGACATCATAGAAAATAAAACTTAAATATAAGTTTGATATAGCAAGTGATCTATCTTTGTAGAACGGATTAAAATAGTATAGTAGAACTATTTGTGAGACGGAGGATTATATAATATTACAATTCAATGGAGAGTTTGGTATCATTTGGAGATTTTGGTGGAAGATTAAAAAGATATTAAACATTTTGTTTGTGTAATTTAAAATCATGTGAAAATATATATGATTGTATAGGTAACTTTTTATTTATTTAAAAAAAATTAGACCGTTCTTTTAATGAATTTTTTAGAATCAAAATGCAATTCAGTACAAAGTCATAGTTAATAAAATCTCAAAAACCCAAATATGATATAAAAATGTTAATGATGTAAATCAAAAAATCGAAACCGAAAAAGACGTTAGGTACAAGTAAATTCTGGTGTGATATTGTGATTAATTAATAAAAAAGTGGTCGTAAATAGAGCCAGTGATTAGTGCATGTTGATGTCCAATAGTTCTTCAACAATATGGATCAAACAGCGTTTATTGGATTGACTGGTAGAACAGACCAATGCACTTTCATTTTTTTTTTTTTTTTTGTGGAAAGAGAGTAGATCAATGCTCTTAATGTTATTGGAAAAGTCAAGTTTAAGAGCAGCTTTTTTAATATACCATTTCGTTTGTTTATTATTTTACTTTAATAATTTTATTTTGCCGATAATCATGTATATTAAAAATGAGGAAAAAATTAAGATTTCAACTACAATTTAAAGAAAAAGTGGTTTATTTTTGTGGGATGAACGAATATAAAATACATAATTATTTTTATGAGATAGATAGAGTCAAATTTTCCCATTTTGGCCCCCACTTGAACGAAAAATAGCAAATGGGACCTTACGGCTTAGGCAGGCAAAATTTCCATTCAACTTACTCAACTTTGATTAAATTAAATTAAATTAAGTAATTAAAGTTTGCGGTCAGTACATTACAATGTGATTTTCAAAGATTATTGTAGATAATATCAAAGACAATTAGACAAACAATTGAACAAAATGACAAATCCCAATTTTTCACTTTTGTCCCGCGTCAATATGAGATGCAGAGTCTTATAGGGTCCACATCGTACAACTTGACAGCGAATAATAAACAAAAAAATAAAAAAATATATATTTAAATCACAATAAGTGGATTTGAAATTCTTCAAATGCAGGTTGGGGCCCACTTTGTTTCCATGTAAACGATGGCTGGACCATACATTTGATGTTATTTGCATGAATTGAATCTATGCCTACTTGAAAATTCATTTGAGATATTTCAATAGGAAAATAGTTTGCAAATTTTCTATTCAATAATTGCACAATCACTTTGGAACGACTCTAACCTTCTAGAAACAAACTTTTCGGAATACAACGTTAAAAAATTATATAAAGTTAAAAATGTGAGAACTAAATCAATTCTCAAACGATATAGTATAATCATTAATAAAGTTAGCATCAATTCAAGCAGTGCAAAGGTGTTGTTAATTAATTTAAAAAAAAATCACATTGAAGCCTACTAGAGATGGTATTAAATTATCAATTGAGTTACATAGCATTATTTTAAATGATTAATGAGGAACGACTTGTTACCAAGCAAGGTCTGGAATCAAGTAGTGCAATTTAAGTGGATGTCTTTGTTAGAGTGCTTTGTGCTCATGTGTGGAAATTCTCAGTTTCCAATAATAATGCATACAAAATGATAATGAAATATCCAATGCAAACCATCACAAGATCAATTGTGGAGAACAAGTCAACAATTGAAGCAATTTTGTCCAAACGTGTGCAGCTGAAGAACCGATCTTAAAGTTGGTGAGTGGTCGAGATCGTAATTAGTGATTCTCTTGTTTGCATTTAAATTAAAGTTTAAGCTTTTGCTATAGAGATTATATAGTTATAGTAATGTTTAGTAGGGTTGTTCAACATAAAATTTTTTTAGGAAGCAACTAATATTTACAATAATAATAAGTATTTATACTCTATAAGAATAATACTATGTAGCAGCAGTGGTGTGGTGTGGTGTTAAATAGCATTACTCTTATTATAAACTAAAAACCAGACAAAAGATATTTATAAAAGCTTTTGATGCGCACTCTGGTATAATATAAATTGAGTTGTTGAATGTCAACACATGAATTTATAAAATACAATTGAAACACGAGTACAAAGAATCTAGTTAAACTCTTAAGTTGACTAAATAAGGACCCTACACTGACTCTTCAGTCACATACATGTATTCTTCCGTCCTTGGAGTGTATCCGGCTACTTGTGGTGATCCCAAAGACCTAATGACATTTATCTACCAGAGTAGTTGGAAGGGGGTGAGTCATGGGGAGACCCAATGAAAAACATATATCTAAAGCAAGCAAAAATATTATTTATTTCCCAAATAACAAAAGATATTCAATGTTTTTCCCAAAAAAAAAAGCAAAAGATATTAAATGGACAAATATTTGGGCGCATCACATAGTAAAGTTATCTACCTCAAGCACGCATTACAGAGGCTGACAATATCATATCATTCAAAGGTCGGTAATATTTCATATAAAAAAAAGGCCGGTAAAAGCATAACAAAGGTGAATCCACAATGAGCAATTGGAGGCCGTCAATGTGCACATATCTTATCCAAACAAAGGAGATAAATCTCTTACTAGTGATATTTATGCAAAAAGGTCTTCTTGTCAAATATCAAAGATCATAGCATAAAACATTATACAAAACATTCTTTCTTCGAAGTTTCATAACTTTTTTCTAAAGTCAGACCACTTCATTAAATATATGGTTGTATTCTCGCCAATGTTATAACTTTGACATCATCGTAATTGATGGGGGACTCAGTTACAATATTTGAAATCTCCAAGGACCATGTTCCCTAACTACAAGACATTAGGACCATATTGCAAGCCTTTCAAACTTCAAGGACTGATTTATAACTGTATTAAAGCTTGGTACCTAACTTATTGTTTCTTATAAGTTGAAGGACTAGTACACATAGTTTCAATAGTTGAGGGACTAACTTACAAGTTCTAGATAGCAAAAAGACATACAAATATTTAATGGTAGAACCAAAGTAATGAAGGATTAAAAATGAGGGCCTAAAGCATAATTTCCTAAATTTATTCTCAGCTCGCTGCATCTCCAAAGTGGGATATTATTACTTTCAAAAGAAAAAAGGGGTATTATTAGCCCACATATATGTTGCCACCCCATGCATGGTTGCCAAGAATGCAAAGGGAGCCACTAATCGCATTTTTCCCCACATTGGATTGCCACTAATCACTTTACTGGACGCGCAATTAATTGCACACATTTAGTGTCTGTTTAATTCAATTTATGGTACTTGATTTATAAAGAAAAATTATAAAGAGGTGAAATAAGTTGTGTATATTTAATAAAAGTTTAAAAGTTGTGGTTATAAATAAGCAATTGTCAAATCAGTAGTCAAATCAGTGATAAGTGGGATTATAATGTATTTTGACAAAGATGATCAAACAGGGGCTTATTTTGCTAATATATTACTGAATTGGCCATTTTGACCCTCATTTCCACTTTATGGGGTTGATTTAGGAGTAATGTTCACTCACTCACTGTGGGCAGAGTTACACCACTCACTTCTGACGTATCACACACATAGCTGACACATATGGCGAGTATGTGTGTGTCACGTCCGACCATGTCACTGTCACATCAGAAATGGAAAGTGTAGTCCAGTCCACAGTGGGCAGGTAAACAAAATTAGTTGATTTAGTGGCAAGTGATAGAAGGTATTTTATTACTCCTATTATCTTCTCTATTAGGAAAATGCTTCTTTCCCTTGCTTGTTTAGTTGTCAGATGACTTGGTGTGTGTAAATATGACTTTTTTACCCATAAAATGACCAATCTTGTTTGACATTTAATTGGCAAAAAGGTAAATATACACACACCAGATTACCCAGTAAGTAGAAAAGAGAAACTAGCACGTCTCATTATTGTTGTTGACGTCTTCGTCGTCGTCGTAAGCATCTATATAAGACAATGAGGGAGAAGCGGTGCAGCAAACTTACATTCATTTTTTTTTTCTTAGAGGGTAACGCCCCGTCACGAGCGCCTCACAACCCTTGTGCTGGGGCCCTATGGAGGAGGTAAATTGCTGGATGTGTGTTGCAGTAGTTAGGAATCGAACTCTTTAGCTCACAGGGCACCACCATCTGCAGGCTCGCTCTTTACCACTGCGCCATATGCCCCGTGGGCTACCTACATTCTATTTTTATTATCAGAGGTCGAGATTTCAAAAATAGAAACAATTAAAATTACTAGACATCGTTAATTTTGGATCGATCATCATATTTTTTCGGTATTGAACAGCCCCTGCACCTCTTGCGGGAACGAGACAATCGGCGGATTATGAGTGAATTTTATTTTATTATTATCATTATTGTTAAAGGGAGCGAAAATTGAAAAATGTTTTTGAAATGTCACCTAACAAGAATATTATATATAAAGCATGACCATAAATTAAAGGCAGCTTCCTCTCCGTGTGAATCTAAAAGTGAATACTACAAGTTTGGTTATAAGTAGATTTTGAAAATTTGAATCGGTTCAACCAAGATCAAGAAAGAATAAGAAAATGAGAAATGCTATTTGTATACATAAAGTGTATAACTTTTGTACACACCCCTATGAATTTATTTGCATCCTTCAAAAGTTATGATTTCAAATATAATGGAATAAAGGATATTTAAGTAAATACAAGGGGGTGTGTATAAAAATTATAAACTTTGTGTGTACAAATATCATTTCTCATAAGAAAATTAGTCTTGAAAGTTTTATTTTGCTTGCGTGCAAATAGGTTATTGTGTGTATATGTAGCTTCCATCCATGTCGGTGGGAAATAAAATTTTCAAGTTTCAACAGTCAGTATATTAGAATTTTCATGTGGTCATTGAACCTCAAATTGTTTCTCAATGGTTTGTGCAGTTCAAAATTTTTACCGGTTCGTCGCTAACAACATTTCTAATAATTAAATTTAAGAAACTTGTTTAAGTGACAAAAGAGGGAGTCTAACGTAAATAAAAATCTCACCTAAAAAAATTTAAGAAATTACTCAAATAGTAATAAAAGAAATGTGATTGGGAATGGACTGATAAAAATATTTGAGATTCATTGTCCGTTAGAAAAACTTATCAAAATTAAACTATGTGTAAAGTTAAAGTACAGTTACTAGTTTCATTAACACGCCACACGTTGTGACGTGAGACACACACTTGACGTCTAAGTTGTCCAATCAGAGCACACCATATAAGACATGATGTTTGAACAAAACTGGTACATTAATAAATATTTTGAAGTTAAAGGGCTAAACAGAGACAAAAGTTTAAATTTGGTGGCAATTTATTAGATAGTTAATCCCATTTTATATCATGATGATTCATGCGCATCACTGAACATCAACGGTGAAGCGTTTGATGCTTCAAAATATAACCTCCAAAAGAATAAGGCATCGACATAGTTTTCTTAAACATATATGTAATCATTAATTAATTAATCAGCCGGCATCTTTAAGATTTTCTTACCTCAGACAAAAACAGCAGCCACCGTGTTTGGAATACTTTTCAACTTATTGGAAGGGAATGGAAACCAAAAATCTCTTGTCAGTTCTTGTGTATGGTGTATGTACAATATGGGAATAAAAAATTCCAGTTCTCAAGAAATTTACCAACTTCATCATTTTTGTCAACCTCTAAAATTTATGTGACTTCTTATCCCTGACTCTGGTTTTTTTTCTTGCATCCTCTGCTTCAGTCTTGGATTCAATGTTGTCCTAACGCTACAATAATGTTTTGTTGTAAGTTCTCATAATCATTCTCTGAGTCATTTTGTCTGCACTTACTGTTAACATGAGTTTTTAGTCACTAGTGTGCGGTCGCCTCTTAGTCCTCTCCGATGTTGTTCTTCGAAGACGTCTTCCTAACAATTTAGGAACTTCAGCGTCATCCATTTAAAGGCTGGTATTAAGGGTCATTTCCAGCCGAAGTTCTTATAACAATAAGTTGCTTCTGTAATACTACAAATAGTATCTTTTCTGGGATATTTGTATTGGAGGAATTGTTTCCTTTACGATTTGCTATATGATATTTCTCTTCTGTTTGGCAGAAGGAGGAATAGAGGCAGGTTTTGTTGGTTGAATTTTCATATAATCATGTTTTCTGTTTCATGGTTGACGTCTGTTGACTGCTCTTCATCTATCCTTGAGTCATCGGATGATTCAAATTCGTTTTCTGTCATACTGCATTGGTTGGAATTTATTTTTCTGTCGCCATGTAGCCAGCGGATTCTTATCTCATCAATTGATCTTATTTTTCTGTTAACCCTCTTAGTATTAGTACTCCGAAGGCTGTATTCTAGATCGACCATAAATGGAACTCCGAGGTCCTCTCTAAGCAAACCTCTTATCGAAGTCAGTAGTAGGGGTTTTAGAGTCACTATCTGGTTTAAGATCTCTTTTGCAGTGACTGCTTTATTAGCACTATCCAATGTTGTTCTCTGCATATTGAGATTCATCCATGGAGTTCAATCCCAATGGGATATAGCTGAAGCTTCATCAAGTTGGTTCAAGCACTGACTCATGTAGGGATTTTTACTCTTGTTGCACATGAGAAGAAATTTAAAGCAGTGTCTCATCCACTACCACTTCGGATCTTTTGGGTTGTACACTTTGTTCTGATGTCATTAGTTGCTGCTGCAGCGCTTACTCGCTTTTGCTCTCTTGATGATAACATAAATACGGACATGAAAATTGATGATGCTTACTCTTTAGCAAGTCTGCCATTATATGGCTTTTTGTTTATTGTTGCTGTTAGAGGAACATCTGGAATTATTTTGCATACTGAACATGACGTGGGTGAAAACTCTATAGCAGAAATTAATGAAACTGAGTTGGTTGATCCTAATCTGACTGGATATTCTACGGCTTCTTTATTCTCTCGAGCAATTTGGCATTGGATGAATCCACTTTTGAGTAAAGGTTACAAGTCTCCTTTGAAGATGGATGAAGTCCCTTCATTGTCGCCCAATGATTGAGCTGAAAAGATGGCCAAACTCTTCGAATTGTATTGGCCAAAGCCTGAAGAAAATTCAAAGAATCCTGTTAGAACCATGCTACTCCGAAGTTTCTGGAAGGAACTTGTTTTCACTGGTTTTCTTGCTGTTGTGCGTTTGGCTGTTATGTATATTGGTCCAGTGCTAATCCAAAGCTTCATCGACTTTACTTCTGCTGAAAATCGAAAATTCTATGAAGGACTTTCTCTGATTTTGACACTCCTTGTTTCAAAGATCATAGAAGTTCTTAGTTCACATCAGTTTAATTTTCTCTCTCAGAAACTCGGAATGCTCATCCGTTCGACTCTTATCTCTGCGTTGTATCAGAAGGGGCTAAAGTTATCCTGCTCTGCGAGACAGGCACACGGTGTAGGACAAATTGTGAATTATATGGCTGTTGATTGCCAACAACTTGCAGATTTAGTCTACCAACTGCATACATTATGGATGATGCCTTTTCAAGTTGGAGTTGCTTTGTTACTATTATACATTTATATGGGAGTTTCAGTGCTGGTGTCACTTGTTGCAGTTATTGGAGCAATGATTCTCACCTATATGATTACGCGCAAGAACAACTCATTTCAGTTTAATCTAATGAAGAATCGGGATGTAAGAATGAAAGCCACGACTGAATTGCTTAATAACATGCGTGTGATAAAGTTTCAAGCTTGGGAGAAACACTTCAGGAAGAAAATTCATTCTGCTCGCGAAAATGAGTATAGCTGGCTTAGCAAATTTACGTATACACTTGCTGGCAATCTTGTTTTGTTATGGAGCCTCCCGAATATATTAGCTGCATTGACATTTGCAGTTGCCGTCTTGATTGGAGTACCACTTGATGCTGGAACAGTTTTCACAACAACAGCAGTTTTCAAAATTTTACAGGAACCTATTCAAAACTTTCCGCAAACTCTGATGTCGGTATCCCAAGCAATTATATCTCTTGGGAGGCTGGATGGATATTTGACAAGTGGCGAATTAGAAAATAAATCTGTGGAACGTGAAGAAGGATGTGATGGTAGCATCGCTGTGGAGGTGAGAGATGGCACGTTTTCATGGGACGATGAAGGAGGTCAGCCAGTACTGGAAACCTTAAATTTTGAGATCAAGAAAGGAATGCTTGCTGCAATAGTGGGAACTGTTGGATCGGAAGATCCTCTCTATTGGGTTCGGTTCTAGGTGAGCTTCATAAAATCTCAGGAAAGGTATGCGTTTTATTCACAGCCAAAACATTAACTTCTATGTATCGGAGTTTGACGTGTTCTGATTACTTCATCAGTGACATTCTTGCTCATCTTCGTCACTTCGGTTCTTCTTACCAATCAGTAGATTGAATATTCTAATAGTTATCACCATGGGTGCAATAGATCATGCTCATGAAGGTAAAATATTAGACGGCATAGGGAAAAAAGAAAGAAAAATGAATTCCCAGTTGGCCATGTTTAACATATACTAATGAACATGATAAACAATAGAATGAAATTTTAACGTCCATTTCTTCTTTAGTACCAGTCCATTTTTATATAAGAATGCATATTATAATGCAAATAAGTTCTGCTTCCTCAACAGGTCAGAGTTTGTGGGACCACAGCCTATGTGGCACAAACATCATGGATACAGAATGCAACTATCCAAGAAAATATTCTGTTTGGTTCACCAATGGACAGTGAAAGATATAACAATGTAATTCGAGTATGTTCCTTAGTGAAGGATTTAGAAATTATGGAACATGGTGATCAGACAGAAATTGGAGAACGCGGAATCAACCTTAGTGGTGGCCAGAAGCAGCGAATACAGCTCGCCAGAGCTGTTTATCAGGATTGTGATATCTACCTTCTTGATGATATATTTAGTGCAGTTGATGCTCATACTGGGTCAGAAATATTTAAGGTAAGAGAATTTTCAACAGCATATACACCAGTTTTTTTTTTTTTTTTTTAATATAAAAAATAAAGACTGTTTCCCTTCCGGTTCAATGCAAACTTGTAACAGAACTGTTAAAAATGATTGAAATGAGTCCTTGCAGGAATGCATAAGGGGTGTTTTGAAGCACAAGACCATTTTACTTGTTACTCATCAAGTTGATTTCCTGCACAATGCTGATCTTATATTGGTACTTACAGAACTTCCATTATATTAGAACATATGTGCACATATTTTGTACTTTAGTTATTTTGCTTGAGTGATCAATTGCTACATATTAGATGTGCAAATTACATTCTTTTCTGCTGAAATTTGGGATACTTTATAACTAGGTCATGCGAGACGGGAAAATTGTGCAATCAGGGAAATACGGAGAGCTTCATCAATCTGGCCTGGATTTTACTGCACTTGTAGCTGCACATGAGACCTCCATGGAGCTTGTTGAAACTAGCAAAAATGTTTCCGATACCAATCCCAAACACAGACCTGAATTACCCTTCAGACAACCTCCAAAATCACCCAAACACAGCCTCGACCAGAGTGAGAATCGGGACAAAAGTTCAGCGAACCAATCTAACTCTGAGAATGTTAATTCTAAGCTAATTGAAGATGAGGAGAGAGAAACTGGTCGTGTGAGTCTAGCCGTCTATAAGCAGTATTGCACTGAGGCATATGGATGGTGGGGAGTAGTTGCTGCTGTACTTGCATCGGTATTATGGCAGGTTTCTCTTATGGCTAGTGATTATTGGCTTGCATATGAGACTTCAGGGGACCATACTTTTATCCCTTCTCTGTTCATTGGTGTATATGCAATCCTAGCCCTCATTGCATGTCTGCTTGTGGCAATAAGATCAGTCCTTGTTTCCTTCTTAGGTCTTAAAACAGCTCAAAGTTTTTTTAATCAAATATTAGATAGCATCCTCCACGCTCCAATGTCATTCTTCGATACTACTCCATCGGGAAGAGTATTGAGTAGGGTGAGTTTACTAAACTTTTGCTTTTTAATATAGTCCAAAGTAAACCCTACCAAACAAACCATTAATCTGATCTCTCTTGACTAATGATATAATTAACTTGCAGGCATCAGCAGATCAAGCCAATGTCGACTTTTTGATTCCTTTGTTTATGAGTGTAACAATTGTAATGTATTTCTCATTGCTTTCCATATTGTTCATTACCTGCCAATACGCATGGCCAACGATATTCATCATAATTCCACTGATTTGGCTTAACATCTGGTACCAGGTATGGATTTTTATGTTCACCGTCTCTATCTCCATTGTCATGACTGTACCATATAAGAAGTCCCAGACTTTCTTGGTTTTGGCTTACTGTTTTCAGTGTAATCTATGAATGAAAGATTAAATATTCTTCTAATTTGAATTCCTTTGTCTTCTACATTTTTCCTTATTTGAATATATGTTACGCTTGACGCTTTCTGAAGTTTGTGCTTGGAGATTGTCACCATCAAAACCAAATTACATGAAAAATTTGCTATCCTTTAACATACTTCATCCATGATGTAGGGATACTATATTGCATCCTCCCGTGAATTAACACGGCTTGAACAGATTACAAAAGCCCCAGTCATCCATCACTTCTCGGAAACCATTTCTGGAGTCATGAACATACGCTGCTTCAGAAAGCAGGATAAGTTCTTCCAGGAAAGTGTTGACAGAGTGAATACCAATCTGAGGATGAATTTCCACAACAATGCATCAAACGAATGGTTAGGCTTCCGTTTGGAGTTGTTTGGTTGTTTCGTTCTCTGCATTACTACCACATTCTTAATCTTCTTGCCAAGTACCATAATCCAACCAGGTAATACGTCAACATTTATTTAAACATACAAGAATTTGACTAAAATTCTTCGGATGCAAAACTAATGAGTGATCTTTTTGTTATTAGCGTATGTTGGACTCACGCTCTCCTATGGTCTGTCGCTTAATTCAGTGCTTTACTATACCATCTATCTTAGTTCCTTTCTTGAGAACCGTATGGTTTCAGTTGAGAGGATAAAACAGTTCATAAATATCCCGGCTGAAGCTCCATGGGAAAAAGCAGATACTCATCCATCAGCCGATTGGCCTAATCATGGTGACATTGAAATAAAGGATTTGCAGGTTCTAATTCTTCTTCATACTTCCATTAATTTTGGAAATAAAGGATTCATGATGTTATTTTCAAATTCTTTAGGATTATCCGTAAAAGTTCTTGCTTGTGGACAGTGTTCTTTACTTTCGAAAAAGCAAGTTTCCTATAAGCTTAGCCAAACATACTATCTGGAAAGGTGGAAATATGCTTGAGTATGTTGACAACTTGTGAACGATATTTTGAGCAGGTTAGATATCGCACAAATACTCCTTTGGTATTGAAAGGAATATCACTCAGCATCCATGGAGGGGAGAAAATTGGTGTTGTTGGTCGAACTGGAAGTGGAAAATCAACTCTGATCCAAGTTTTCTTTAGGTTGGTAGAACCTTATGCTGGAAAGATAATAATTGATGGGGTCGATATCTGCAAGCTTGGCCTTCATGATCTTAGGTCTCGCTTTGGAATCATCCCTCAGGAACCTGTCCTATTCGAGGGAACTATCAGAAGCAATATCGATCCCCTTGGATTGTATTCTGATGATGAAATATGGAAGGTACAATTTCTTCTAGAATTGAAAAGTGTGTAAATCATATGTTGGGATTTATCTGTTGGCTTAATCTACAGCTGAGTTCCCTTTTCATTCACTGATTAATGTTTCTTGCTTTGTTTTCTTGGTATCGTTCTAGAGTCTTGAACGCTGCCAGCTGAAAGAGGTTGTGTCAGCAAAACCAGAAAAACTCAATGCTTCAGGTCCATATTTCAGTAGTCTTTATGTTTTCTTATTTCTATATATGAATGACTCAGAATCTATTATCTATTCAACTAAGTCTAACACATGCCCCGCCAACTGTTTCTTTCATAGTTGTCGACTCTGGAGACAACTGGAGTGTGGGACAAAGGCAGCTTCTATGCTTGGGACGAGTAATGCTGAAACGCAGCAGGATTCTGTTCATGGATGAAGCTACAGCATCAGTTGATTCTCAAACCGATGTTGTCATTCAGAAAATCATCCGTCAGGACTTCTCAGCTTGCACGATCATTACTATCGCTCACAGAATCCCGACTGTTATGGACTGTGACAGGGTGTTGGTTATAGATAACGGTCAGTTTCGCACTTTGTCACTTCAATACTATCAGTATCACTCACAAAATGATCTTTGAATATGCCAAGCATGCTGAAGTTTACTATGCAGTAACTTAGTGATTTGTAAAGCCCTGAATTTTGGCATTGTTATGTTGTTCCAGGTTGGGCGAAGGAGTTCGATAGTCCATCGAGCTTGCTTGAGAGGCCGTCGCTGTTTGGGGCATTGGTTCAAGAGTACGCCAACAGATCATCAGGATTGTGAAATGCTTTAGCTGCCTATCAAGGTGTTATGCTGACTCTTAAATTGCTCTACCGGCATAGGAACACAAAGGGAAATCAGAAGACTTCTTACTAT
Organism: Nyctanthes arbor-tristis; assembly: GCA_963692815.1. Taxonomy (NCBI): domain Eukaryota; kingdom Viridiplantae; phylum Streptophyta; class Magnoliopsida; order Lamiales; family Oleaceae; genus Nyctanthes; species Nyctanthes arbor-tristis. The sequence goes on from CAVNYN010269082.1 coordinate 31,280, forward strand.
ACTCCACCGGACAACTGGGGCAGTCCCCTGGCATGGCGTCCCTTCAATGCAAATATATATATTCTTTTTTCTGTGACCTGTGCGCGATAGACATTATTTACGAGGAATATCACATAATTGTTTCAGAATTTTTAAACAATGTTCAAACTCAAAGAACGTGGGTAGTTAACCAAAAAATCTTGTGTCATCCCTTCTAAAGACGAGCACCACGATATCTATTTTGATTTTGAAGTATATTTATAGATACCAGTTAAACAAGTGCTTTGCATGTGATACACAAGCGACGTAAATGCATGTGTTTTTGGTTTGAATATATGTTTTAGAAAAATGAGATGATAACTGCTCCAACTAAAATTATGAAAAAAAAAATATAAACCCAAAAAATCTTTGATTACAAATTTTAAATCCTTCACATTACGCTCAAAATTTTCCTATGAAAAGAAAAATTAACATTTAATCACATTTTATTTTTTAGATAAGTGATCTTTAGAGGGATATTTTTTGATTTTTTTATTGAGTTGTTTTGTAATAGATTGTAATAGGTGCATGCATGCATGCATTTTATTTTGTTTTAGTGATTATGAATTGTATCTGTATTAGGAGGTATGGCTTATCATGTCCCCCTCCTTCACTGTACCTCTATTTTTATATTAATAAAATTGTAACTTAGGCGTGGTTTTCAAGGCAGGTTACTTCCCAACCAAAAAAAAAAATCAATCACATTGGATTTTATTTCTTTCTTTTTTTTGAAAATAAAAACCATTCATATATTCTGGTCAATGTATTAAAAGGTAAAAATGTACCTGGAGGTGCTACACATTGTCGAGATGAGGCATAAACTTTTCGACAAACCAAGGCTATAAAACTTGGTAAAATAATATCAAATGACTTATTTCAGCGTAAATAAATAAATAAATTCATTAAAAAATTTCATTACATACAACATCAAATGTTGCTATTTTGAACGAAAACAGTAGCATACAAACATCACCGAAAGCTAGATGTGGTATTAGGAAGCACTAGTATTTTCACCAGAGCGTTGCACGGGATGCCGTAACTAAGTAATATAAACAATACAAGTGGTTTAAGAACAATTGATACAAATAAATGTTAAATTAGCGTATTTATTATCGGGATATGTTTGGGGATGAAACAAAATAAAAAGTCATTTTAGCTTATAGTCTATTATTCACATTATATCTAATATTTGAGAATAATCAAAGTAATAAAGATAGCAAAACTATATAACAAAATCTCTATGACATTTGGTAAGATATCAATACACCAAAAAATTGTAATTATTTAACAATGGTAATAGAAATGTACACAATATGTAAAATATTGATTGTTATAAATTTTTGGGGAAATAAATGGGAAGTTGTATTGCAACATACACACAGCAAACAAAATAGAATTTATTATAATGAACCTTATAAACATAGCTTTAAAAATGTGACAATATTGATATGCGTACTTGCCTATGAATGATCCCATGGAAAGCCCCTACAAATTGTTGAAGACCTCTTTGTACACAACGTTCACTGTAGAACTATTGGGTTGACCATTGTCATCACATATCATGAATTTCAACCCATTTCTATTTGTTACTCTGGATACTGCTACATACAGCTGCCCATGAGTGAATACCGGCCGACGTAAGAAAATATCAACATGCTCGAGGGATTGACCCTGACTCTTATTAATGGTCATCACATAACAAACCATTAGTGGAAATTGTCTCCGCTGAAAGGTGAATGGTAACCTGATGTCAGATGGAGTGAGGCTTAGTCTGGGAATAAAAAATTTCTTGCCGGCATTTACTCATGACAACATCTAGGCCTCAACAATGTGATCTCCAAGCTTGGTGACTAAAATCTTTGTACCGTTGCATAGGCCAGATGAATGGTCTATGTTCCGCATAAGCATGATAGGTATGCCTACCTTTAGCTTCAGCTCGTGGCCAGGGACTCCAGAACATCTAATGCCATTTAGAAACTCAGGTGCATGAATTTCTTGAAGCAGATTACTGTCGGAATCAGAAGAAGATACTAAATCAAAACTTAAGTATGTCTTTAATTCAGACGTGTTTTGGCTCACCATATAATCATTAACCTTGTCCACTTCATCAATAGTAGGTGCAAGAATGGCTCGTGAATTTAGGTAGTTCACTGAATTGCAATGCATCAGAAAATCAGGTTAAGTGCTCTTAATAATGGACTCCACCAGATCGGATAGGATAAGTACCAACATATCATCTGGTATATCAATATTGGACTCTCCATTATCATTGTCTCCTAAAACACCATTCCCAACTTGTAAAATCCAGTATGAGAAACTTTGGAGAGCGACCGAACTGGAATCACCTTTAATATTTCTAAGTCTCATGTTCTTTGTCAATGTCAATACCTTACAGTGATGCCATAAGAAAGAAGAGTTTAAAGAGGCATAGACAATGTCTTGCCTGCTTCCTTTAGGAATGACTGGCAAAATCTAGCGGAAATCCCTTCCAAACACAACAGCTTTGCCACAAAAAGGTTTACCAACGTCAGAATTTTTAAAGAACCGAAGGACATCCCTCATAGTCTGGTCAAGAGCCCCAAAGCAGTATTTATTCATCATGGGTGCCTCATCCCAAATTATTAACTTGGTCATTTCAATCAGCTAAGTGAGGAGACTGCCTTGTTTTATATTGCAAGTTGACTCTTCAGTTGCACTGAGGGGAGTTGCAAATCTTGAGTGCGCTGTTCTCCCAACAGGTAAAATGAGCGATGCTATACCACTGGATGCCACGTTTAACACTATTTCTTCACGGGATCTTATAGCTGCTGATAGAGTTTTCCACAAATGTGTTTTCCCAGTTCCACCATGTCCATATAAAAAGAACACACCATCACTATTTCCATCTACAGAACTCATTATAGCATCATAAACAGAATGTTGTTCTTCGGTTAAGGCAGTCAATAACTTCGTATGTTCCTCGGCCAAAGCGCTTCTATCGTATCTCAGCTCTTAGTGTATGAGATGATCATCAGTAGAAGGAATGTCAGAAACATTAGGGAAATGCATGCCTGAATAATCACGCAGAGACTTCCCCCTTTGTTACAGAAGTTTCTCAATTTCCACCAAACAGCAATTCTTGATTTCATCTTCGTTCAAATCCAACTCTGTGAAGTAAGACATTTGTTTAAAGAATAATTAAATTTAGAAATACAAAAATGCACATTAGAAGTAAATACATGTAGACGTCTAGAAATAAAAATATAATACCTTGATCGTTGAGATGATTTCTAATGTTGTAGAGTATATCGTCTGATAAATATTCCCAGCACTGAACTCAGACCAAGTTAGGCTTTGTCAAAAAGTCTGATAATAAAAGGGTTACAAATAGGCTATGGAGAGACTGCGCAGAGCCCCAGTGACTTGCCTTTGTAATCACATCAACGTACCCCTTATCATCGTCAAGTAAACCTCAAGCGTAGCATGCATCTCTAAAGGTTGCATGTAATGTCCCATTAACTATCCTAAGGTCCTCATAACTGGTAGCGCCTTTTACAACATTTAGCAACATTCTTAAATAGTATTTCTTGCATGCACCGGGACGCATAAAATACATACGTCCAATTGCAAATCCCTTTGCCGTGGGACCCACTATTTTGTTGATTTCTTCCATGTGAATTTATTTGGGAACTCAATATATGTCAATCCTTTGGCGTGAGCATACCTTTCATTTGCTTTCATCCAAGCTAAAAACTTGGTCGAGTGAACGGTAGGGTGGTTAACCACGGATTCGACAGACTCACTTGAATTGTAGAAAACATTATGTTCTCCAGGTAGATGAAAACTCAACCGTTCAACAGCTACATCTCTGTAATGAATATGAAATCCAAAAATTCTTCACGTAGCCTCACAAGCAGAGATATAGCGACAATCATAATACGTTTTAATCTCATCAACATTTTGAGCTGAAGAAACATCTGCAGTGTCAGAAAATGCCACTGTGACATGGTCATTGCCTTTGTTTATGTACTTGAAGAGGTACTTGGTTGATCGTGTCTGGTTACACCACTCAACGTTAATATGAGCCTCTTACTTAAGCAACAAAGTATGATTGTGTGGGTGACAAATCCATTGTCGATGATAGCACCATTTTTTATAATTGTCTTGCCATTGTCTCTCCTTCTGTAAACTGGGAAACCACTTTGATCAATTGTCGTGCGATGTACAAATTTCTTTATAAAGTGCTTTGTACAACGACCTTTTTCCATGCAAAGAGAATTCCTGTTAAACGGTCCATATGGCCCATGTACCATTAGCTCTTTTACTGCATTGTAGTAGTTGGGATCAGATAGCTCGTCTAGGATCTCTGCAAATATTATCTCATCAATATATGAGGCTGATATATGCTTGTCTTTTTGAGACACTCACAAGACAATATGTCTATGGGCCGTGCTTCTGAAACTCGACAGTGTAAACAACTACAAATATAAAGGGAAAATAAGAATGATTAGTTGATATATAATAAGATTAACACATCCATTTGCACTGAGTAAAAAACTAATGTTCTCAATATTCTATTATTTGATTTAAATACAATTCAATAATAATAAATACTTGCTTTGACTTCGCCAAAATAACTTGTTCTCTTTCAAATCTTTAATGAGTTGATCAAGCTTAACTTTGAATATTCTACATATAATATCTGGCCGATCTTCTGGATTCAATCTCCTATCGCCAATGAAACGCACAATCTCAGGCCACTTAGGGTTGCACGTAAATGTGATTAAAAGCTACGGATATCCAGCCCATCTACACATTGACATCATGTCCTGGTAATTCTAAAGCATGTAACGGGCACTTCTCGTGAATGAATTAGGCAATACAATTAGCTGGCCCAATTTTGCTGCATTAGATTCACCACAACCAACTGCATCAGCTAATCCAGTGTACAGTTGATGATATCTGATATATGCCATGTGCAACGATTCAATCATTGTATAGCCATCCACCAGAAACTGATGAAATAACCTTCTTGATCTGAGGACATATGGTGATTCTTTCTTCCGTTCCTGCAATCTGTATGAAAAAAACTCGTTCACGGTAACGCGTTTTCTCCTCCTTGCTAATCTCTGAGATGCATGTGTGAAGGAAACATCTTCCCTGAAGCCATCCTGTTTAAATGGGAATAACAATGGATGCTGCAAACTAAGGAAAGAAGCATGCAATTCAGACATGAACTGAAAATCTCCAGACTTTGTTTGAGGAACAACATTCCTCTATCTTTTATTCAAGTTGAAATCTCCCTCAATTAGAGCTGCTACTTCACGAACACTGGGAGTATTAAAAGTGCGCTCCTCTGAATTCCTCTTCCCAATGAGCTTCATTTTCAAACTCCTAGAGTTATTATGATTGAATCTATCCCTAGCCATCCTAAATACTGAGTATGTACATTGTAGGTGTCAAGCATTTCCCTCAAATCAGAAACCAATGTATCATATAATGTGGTACCTCTAGCGGACCTATATAAGTTTGGAAAATATGAACCCAGACAAAGATATGAAAATAAAGGTTAAGGTAAATATAAAATTATTGTTACGATTGGGGGGGGGGGCATATGTAGCTGACCTCACTGATGCAATTCTCTGAGCAATCTCTTCATCTGGATCTGATAAGTACATATGTAAGAATATAGGTTCCTTCCCATCGATAGGAAGTAGGCTACCAATTCTATGGTAATTTTGCCCGTTCAACCTAAATATAGGTGGCGTTTTACCAATGTTTATGTCCTTGTCTATTTTTTCCACCCATGCAAGTGAAGGAAAACATCGAATTATATGATCTAATGTTTTCACAAAAATGGCTACTCCTTTGGTCTGATCCAAATATCAAATCATTTAAAACCTTAGGAGGATCTTTCATGAGATGTAGCACAACATTTCCTTGATTGCAACACAATGTGAGCTTTGTAGCCCTTGAACTCTGATGTTTTACCCGTTCAGCGTACCAAAAGATGGCACCACAACAATCACATTCATATATGGGATCACCAAGGTCCACATAAGCTGGAATGTTAATAAATAACGAAGTTGGGTTGGCATATAACATGTGTATACTTATCAACTAATTTGCGAGTACAATAATATAAAACTTAAAAATGCACTACGTATCAAGACAAGTAAAAATAGAACATTAAACGGGTACAACTCAACATACTAAAAAATATATAGTTACCTACATTTGAAAATCCTGCGTATCCAACCGATTCCTCTAATAAATAGCAGTTAAATTAAAATAAAGTTAATACCATTATAAAAATCTATTTTTAAGATACGATATTAAAAAATTAAAATAATAAAAAACAATATGTATGACTGTTAACATACCATCATAGATTATGACATTGTCTTCATGTCCAGATAAACCAGCGAGTGTTTCCTCGAAATGGACACCTATAAGTATCTGTAGACACATACACATTAAATAAGGAAAAATGTAAACAATGTTGTTTAGGAAGTCTTTTATCCATGATAACTTAATTCAAATAAAAATGTGCCTTACTCTCATCGTGGGTGTCAATAACATTATTTGTTGTAGGCACACTATTGGGGCCAGGAATATCTGATAAACGGTTAGGCCGATGAATATCTGTTAAGTTGTTTGACAGAGTTGACATCCATAACAGATGATCACTTTCTTTGTCCGTAGTTATATGGGCACTATAATCACATGTATTCCTTGAAATAGGCCTTTCAATGTCTTAAGGTATTGGGAATGCTCTAGAGTTTATTACTGTAAAGAGTGACAGAGAAATTTGAATATGAAATGAATTAATAATATTAATCATTGTTAAAAATGAAAGAGGGTCATTGGCATAGGATTACCGTTCGTCACATCAGTAAATGGGCTTCTACAATGATTCATTAAAAGTCGATCATTTGATGGTCCAGTTGACAAATTCAAAGAATTAATTGAAGTTTCATACACCCTGGCTCTTTTGGTATTGGAAACACTGTTAGAATCCGTCCTCAATTGACAACTATCATTCTCCATTGGTCTTGTTCTTCCACCAGATATAATTGTTGACTTGGTCAATTTCCTCATTGTATGTTTTAGTTGTTGCAAAATAATTAGGCATTTGGAGTATTAAAAAAAAGTTATTTCAATATTGGCATTAAACAATTATTGTAAATTTAAAAAAAATGCAAATGCACATTTAAATAGGCAAAAAATATATAGGTTAAACGTGCAATAAATGTTTCATTATCAATCATTTACCTGTCACATATTTTTGCTGATCACAATACATCAAGAATGTCACAAATATAAACGATCATGCTAGAATGTATTTATGTGTGCGTTAACATGCTTACACATCTATATGTATACAGTTAATTAACATGCTAACATATTAATGAACAGTACTATATTTGTAATTTTAATATGCAATTCCAAATATTACACCAGCTTTACATATATAATAATTATGCAATAATACAAAACTGGGTTGGTTAGCATGTATATTTGTCGCGTGATTTGTTGTTTCCTCAATTTAATATGGTCATGTGGGCAAATTCAACATGTATCTAATAATATTAACAATGATAATTAAAAAAATAACAATAATCAATTATTAAATTGTTAGTTCATAATATTCGTAAGGCTTCTGTGCTATTGTGTGCCATGCAAATTAAGACGAAATTCTCACCATTTTTGTCCGACAACAGGCTAAAGGTTTTCCGGCGACCTCGAAATAATAGTTCATGTCCAACGTATCGGGGAATACTATCAAACTTAGTTGATCTATATACACTACTTTAATTGGTGTTGTTTATTTATATACTTACGATATAAAAGTTCATATATTAAATTAAATCAATGAAATCAATAATGAAAAAAGTAAACTCATATATAGTGAGTCTGTAATTTAGTTTTATTAGAACAACTTCCATGCAATTATATTGTAATTCGGCAAGAATGGCTCGAGGAAATCGATCGAAGATGCAAGGAACTCGCACGGCCGATTTTCTGCATGGTTGCTACTGTCCAGAAATTCTGGCAGTGCCTTTTGTTAGCCTAGAACCACCGAATTCGTGCACAGGGAAGAAAATATGTGAAGTATTAATGGTGAGTAAGCAACTAAGTTGATAAGTTTGGGCCATAACTCTAAAATGGCAATTTGCAATTAATGGATAGGAATCTATATTAACGGAAAACATTACCTAATAAAATGGGAAAGGATCCTCTGGATTGAAGTCAATCCCATTTATTAAGATATGGTTTAGATGCCTAATTAAGTTTGCTTTATTTAGTCATAAATGAGGCGGATATCCTATATTTAATTTCCAAAATTATCGCCTAATTAAATTGGTGATTTAAACCAAAAATTAGCATAATGAAGTGTGGCCATTATGGTAAATAAAAAGATTTTAATTAAGTGGATAATATATAGGTATGAGAAGATAAATTAAACAATATTTAGTTTAAAGTATCAATGTTAGGCTTAATACTGCCAGGTTTAAACTAAAGAGTATGGTTTGTTACTTATTTAATTTATGAATATCATGGAAAGGGTATTGATATAGTTTAGTGGCTAAAGCGGTGTTTAACAAATTACCAATATATTAACACGAATGATCATGATTGTTAAGGGAATAACCAAGGATAAATAGTTTCCATTATTGTATCACTGCCACAATACACCATTCTTTAAAATCCTATACACGAGTCCATGTGTCCTTATGTTATACATATAACAATAGGATTCCATCTCATCATACAATGAATAAAGTATAGTTTGTTTGAAGCACTCTCCCAACAGAAGAAGCTCCTCAGTAGACAGATAGCTGATCCAATTCGTTGTAGTTAAGGTAACATCCCATGTCCAATCAATCGTATAAGCATCCCGCAACATTAATCCTACTGGCAGCAAGCAGTCAAGGAAAATGAGTTGAATGAATATACTTCAATGAATTAATAATCAATGAGAATTTATGATATTAATTACCACCTAATCTCGTGCATCGTACATTGGTCAAAACATTGATGTCTATCACCATTCCAATATCAGTAGTGATCCCTAACCATGGAGTAAGTATACAGATTCTCAAACAAACGGACCTCCATGTGATGGCAAATCTATATTATTTATAGACATGAATATATTTAAAAAATGTTAGTAAGAATCGTAACAGTTGTATAACGTGTCCGAGCTGGAAAAATAATGTTAAAATTTAAATTATCCCAACATATGTAGATGAAGAGAGACTTACCAAAATCAGAGAGAAGTTCCATCACCAATGAGTCCAAAACACATTTGCTGCAGTTACCACAGAACACCGTACGCAATACAATAAATGAATGTATAGCAAAAACACACCAAACAACTATAGTCTATGCACCAATAAGCACTATCTAGCTGCCAACTCCTCTAAAGAGTGAAATCCAAGGAAGTTGAGACAACCAAGGCACACCAAAAAAAAAAAATTAAATATTAAACACTAATCATTCAAACAAAAAATGAGCATCACATCGTGGGCATTGTATATCAGATAAGCAAACAAAAAAAACACGCACTCTATGTGCGTGAAAACAACAGAGTCAAGCATTCAAAGTTGGTAAAATAAACCAACAAAAATACCACAAAAAATAAACAGAGTGTTTGTAATTAATCACTTCCAGATGAAGTGATGTATGCACCACATTGTGCAAAATAGACTAATTCAATGAGTGAATATAAAAGTATGAGGCAGTGGTAAGTGAAGCAGTGTTCATATCAGCAAAGAGCTGTGGAGAGTTAAAAGATTCAGGGCTTTTCAATCTTGATGCCCTTGAGTTTTTTGTTGCTAGAAGCCTGGGTGGAGGTTGCTGCATCAGGTGTGAATAAGTCATCCTTGAATGGACTCTTGGACAAGGGAGTTTGAACATCATCATTCTTAGGGGAGGCTGGAGACTGAAAATAAATAGTAGGAAAATATGAAGTTTATATATTAATGATATGTATGCATAGATATGTTGGGATCCACAATCAACAGAACAAAAACGTACAACGTTAGACTCAATAGCGGCTGGTGCATCGAACAATAGGTCGAATGGAGAGTCATAATTGTATCCCTTTATGGATTTAATATATTGTAAGTTAAGGGGAAAAAAACCAACATGTGCTGAATGGAATTTTTACAGGATGGTAGTACCTCAAAATCTGATCCGTCTGCCAATTTTAGCTGCTCAATTTCGCTTTTGTTCTCCGATATCATATTAATTGAATAGAGCTTCCCACCGCCTGATGGGTTGATTTGGAAATGGTCTATTTTGAAGACGAATTCCCGCCCAACTAAACTGGGGATCTCATCCGGGCAGCTCTTAGGCACCAATTTGTCCTGAAACAAAACAATTTTAAGGGAAATCAGATTATTATAGATTGTCATCAGAAACACGCGTAAATAAATAAACAAACCAAGTATCTTAACACATGTACCACATCAATATGATCAAGGAACTCCCCCGCAGCCTTTCCTATCAAACACTGACTTTCACCGTCCCACAAGATTATATCAGCGTAACTCCTCTTGTGTTTGACTCTCAACCTTAAACTGTATCACCATACCCTCTCAAGAAAGCGAGTCTCACACTTACTGCAAACAAATTCCCCGTTTTCCTTGACGGCTTTCTTAAAGAAAATAGGATCGTAACATCCAAGGTAAGCCCAACTCTTCCAAGACAGAATTGAGCTTACCTCCCTATAAAACCAGCAGCCCCCGGACCTATAGTCAATTTTAACAAAACAGATGATTTATATCCAAAGAACAATATATCCAGGCAAACGTAATAGACATTTTGAGGGTTATGATACCTCCTTAGTTGAATGTAACTGAGAAATGGTTCGGGTTTCATCGGCGACTGATATACCAGATGACGATGACAGGCTAGACGGCTGAGATGCTGAATTCCTTATAGCCATAAACCTTTTGAAATATATTAAAGTTATTTGTACAGAAGATTGCATGTATAAATTATAATGACAGTGTTGTTAGGTTGAATTATGTACCTTATGCAGAACTCTTCAACCTCGGGAATATGTTCGTCAAGCAGCAACTTAGAGACGTGAAATGAGTTTGCAATGCCCTTTGAATCACCTAAGAAATAAGAAAACATGGCGATTGACTTTTAGGTAAATTCGGTGAAATTATAATAATAGACATAAAAAAAATTCTAGGTAAATGACAAACCCCATCTTTTGTTGATGCGACATAGCTGGGGCAATACAATAACGGGGTCCTTCCTTTGGGTAGACAAATAACTGTCCATTTGATCAACATACTCGTTCCATAGAGTACAATGCAACATCTTATTTCTATGTAAAATTAAAACAACAATTATAAGATAACTTCACATTGTATGGTAAACTTTTCAAAAAGCAGAAGAGAGTATATCATGCTTAACTCCAAATCACGTATGTGGAAACTATTCCAAGTGGATGAACCATCTGTAGGCTTCTTAAGTTTTTCTTAAGGGTTGTAGGCACCAATGACATCGGTGATGAATCAGTTTAGGTAAATAAAACATGTGGAAAAATATAAACCATGGCAAAAAGTAAAAATTGGGAATGGTTATTTTACCAATCAAATTAGGGGCATCAATGTCTAGGTGTTTCAAAACATCTAAGAAGGGAGTGAATCTATCTGGAGTTAGTGGAAACATGGGATGTTTATCATTTGATTGGCGCTTGATCTTTGTCGAATCACTGAAATAAAACCTGCAAGGATGTGAGGCCGCCTTCCACTATCTGACATTCATTTTGATGGAGAAGTTCATCATAGCATACAACTCTCCCTCTTCAAGTTGATCATCAAATTCAGGGATGAATTGCTGTTTGATTGTCGCCTGAATTCGTACACTATGCCAGATATAAATTTCACACCTATTAGTTTTGTTTAAGTTTCTAAATAAAGTATGTAGTATTAATATCATACTTATTAATTTAATCACAGTAAAACAGAAACAGAATCAGTTGGATGAAATTAGAAGGTCAGATAAAATTGATCAAATACACAAATTAACAAAGGAACACGTGGGATATAATATTTCACACCTAGTAGTTTTGTTTAAGTTTGTAAATAAAGTATGTGGTATTAATATCATACTTATTAATTTAATCACATCAAAACAGAATCAGAATCAAAATCAGTTGGATAACACTTAAATGGTCAGAAAAAATTAGTCAAATACATAAATTAACAAAAGAATATGTATTGTTCAATGAACTAATAAATTAGCTCATTGAGTCAATACATCAGCTAATTTATTTATAACAGCAAACACTATATAGAATAAACTAATAACTAATAAACATGAAATAACAAAAAGGGTGGTAAACAATCTATCACAGATATACAATAGATGAAATATATCAAAGACAGCCAAATACCAATACATGTGGACAATGAGACAGCAATGTACATTAACTTTCATTATATATATCAACTAATTTAGTCAAAACAATAGACAAAGGCAATGTTAGACACAAAAGCAAACATTAGCACTCAAATTTTGGTCAATGGAATAATCAATAAACATACAAACGGAATCAATTTATACGAAACTTATATGGACCAATACAATTAGTCAAAATCACACACCAACAAAGACAAATTTTGTGTTTAATCAAATAATAGGATAACTAATTGAAGACAATACATCAACTAATTGACTGCTATCAACACCCACCACATAAGATGAACTAATAATTAACAAACATGAAAGGACAAAAAGGGCAGTAAACAATGTAAATTTGATATATATTTGCTGATATATATATATATATATCAAAGTAAGACAAATACAAATACACGTCGAAAGTGAGGCAACAATCTACATTAACTTCCAATCTACATATCAACTAATTGAGTTATAACAACAGACAAAACATAAGATAAACTAATCTATAATTAGAGAACATACCTGATCATCAATTAAAATCAGATTATAGAAAACGTACCTGATCATACATTAAAACCAACACAATGACACGAGTACCCAAATCTTTATTTGGGAATGGCATCGACCACTTACGGGAGACTTGAAGTAGGAATGCAACATTTTTTTGTAAATCAGTGGTGACATCAGACAAATTAACCCTAACAGGAGCCATGTAAAGTATGTGGTTTTGAAGTAAAAGCAGAAGAGCAGAGGAGAATGCAAAGGAAAAAAGTAGAGGAGAGTTATTGCAGAATAAACTCGTGGTTTTGTTTTACTACGTAGAAAGGGTTAAATAATAAAAAGTATAGGAGGCCTAATAACGTGGGCTCTTAAGATGAAACAATCAATCAATTAGGGTTGACATAAACTTTCCAAAATATTAGAAGTGCAAATGCATTAGGAATCTTAAATTAAATTGGAATTAACTTTCGGTAAAAGGAGCCCTAATCTCGCTGGGCACTTAAACTAAATCAGGTAAACAATTAGGGCTGACAAAACTTTCCAAAATATATTAGAATTGCAAATGTATTAGGAATCTTAAATTGGAATTCACTTAAGAAAAGATAATTAACAAAATTAAAAGATAAATAACCGAAAAAAGAGAGGTTGACAGTGCTTAACCAGAGCAACTGTTTTGATTACAAAGTAGTCTCAGTCAAAAAATCTCAGCAGGATTTTTATTCCCATTGATAATCCTTATCACACCCCAAGATCAATCTGAATAACTGCATAAAAAAATTACACAAATATTAGGGTTAGGGATTGATGACAAAAAAAAAAAAAAAAAACTTACCTAATCTAGAGCTCTTAATTTCAACTCACAGGATTCAGTTGGTAGAAATCTAATCAACTCGAGTATTCATTCGAAAACCCTAGCCCACCAAATCTGCAAATGCCGAAGCCGATTGCGAAATAGCAGACAATAACAACATCATTCGAAAACCCTAGGTACCATTCGACATTTGCCCGATCCGATCAAGAAATCTCAAAAAATAACAGCAATCTCCGGTATCCCATATCCATTCTATTTCAAAGTGATAAGATATACAGAACTGAAACAGATAAAAATCGAAAAGAAGCAAATCATATTTGAAAGAAAAAGTGACGCGGAAAGGTCCCAAAATCGCATAACCCAGGAGAAGTATACTATAACTCAAATCAGTGTATTGAAGATTGAAAACCATTATCAAGATTGAAAACTAGCAGATCGAATTCTAGGGAGATAGTAATTCGTTGATTCTTCAGTGTGAAATGAAAGGAGAGAGGAAAATGGAACAAAGTAGAAAGTAATAATAATAAATTAAAACGGGGAAAAAATAAAACGAAAGAAAAAAATAAAATTAAAAGTAAAATGAACGTCCAAGATTAAATTATGATAATCAATGGCTAAGATGACTTTGACTAAATTAGAAAGAGGGTTAGGCGGGAAAACAGAAAAAGGAAATCGTATCGCTTTTAAGTATATACATAGATTAGCCAATAGATCTATCCATGGTAATGAATGAAACATAAATATTCAAAATGTTATAAAACAACGTAAAATAATTTATTCAAAATAAATTAAATATATCGATCAAAATACAGTATATACATCATAACTTGTTATTATTGTGAATGAATCTAGTGATTTGCATCTTGTAATTAACAGGGATTATGAGTGCACTAAATCACACATGTAGCACTTGAAACCTAATTATTAAGACTCACGATAATTATAAGTATCAAAAATCTAATGCACAAAGAGGGGGGAAAAAGAGCAAATAAAAACACCATGAGTTTAACTATAGTAAAACATAATCAATTCACATGGGCTTTCTTTGTCAAAACCCTAAATTTATTATAATTTTTTTTTGAAAAATTAAATTCTAGGTAAAAGTTAGAGGCTTACACCTCTTGGGAAGATGAGTCAAATCTGACCAGCCAGAAGCACGATGGTGAACAAAACCTGCGGTTGAGAATGTGAACACTGACATTTCACAAGAATGAAAATACTAAATTCATCTGGAACATTTGCAATAATGATTTCAATGATATAGGCATGAATGTATTACCCCGTACATTGACCAATCACCATGAACTATGTGTAAAATTTTCACTTATAAGCATGTTATGCCCAAATCACGGCCTTAGACACACACACACACACATATATATATATATATATATGGGGAGGTTTTATGTACCAATATCCTTATACAAATTTGACAAATCATCCATGCCATCCGTTTCAAATAATCTAACGGCCTTAATTTATTCAACTAATCCTATTGAGATCTTCACTTTTAGATCAAAAAAATCCCAATTAACACTTAATCAAACTCCACGAATCTGCCCACGTCTGCATCCTGCATCCACCGCTGTCTACCGCGGATGACCACCACTGGAAATTAAACCAAGCATCCAATTCAAAGATTTGAGTAGATTCGGCTAAAAGTTTTGCGGTGTTCTTACTAAAAATGATATAAAACCATATATATATGGTTGTGGTTTCCATGTGCCGTATCTCGATACAAGCAATATGGTCATATGACACCATATGGTGCCATAACATATGATGTTGAACCGGAATTCGTGTTCTTACTATGGTTGAAGGGGGCCAAATCCATTCTTCATGAAATTTAAATGGCAATTTATCTACCCACAATTCTTTTCCATTTAGAAAAGGATTAAAAATGTATTTATTGGACAGAATCTATGGTCTCTGCTTGTGCTAGAATTGACAACTTGGAGAAAAGGAATCGATACATTGCGGCAGATTTTTTTCCTAGATGCACATGTTATTTTGCATTATTGTAGAAAAATAAAGATTGTGTAAAGAAAAATTCAAACTATATGAAACACAAATTTGGATTGAGTTCTTCAATTGATTGGCACGGGCAGTTGACGGTGGTCGGAGGCCATAAATGATGGAAGAACGGGTGGTAGGTTAGGCCTCAAGGGTGTTATTACCGAATGCTTGATTTGTGAAGTTGTGAGTTAAAAGTGTGTTTGGATGCGGGTAACTATGTTTTAATAAGTTCAAATAGGAGATTTTAACCGTAGATTAATGAAAATAGATGGCATGGATGATTTGTCAAATACATTGGTCAAAATTATTGGTTCATCCAACCCTCCCATATATATGTGTGTATATAAATTTATCCTTTAAAAACAAAAATGCAATTTAGTTTTTCATAATTGAAGAGTAAGGGTAATGATACAAATTAAAAAGTTACTATCAGTTTAGGTACACACAGCTGTTAATTGATAAAATTACATTGAAGCAGGAAACTTGTCACATATAAATTGTCATGTCATCATCCTACTTGAACTAGTATTAGATTATCAGTTGAGTTATGTAACATTATTTTAAACTAGTACTGCACACGTGCATTGCACGGGAGGGCACATACCATGAAATAGAAAGTCATGGATTTTTCACAATGATAAATAATCTAATGTATGTTCCATTATACTTTAACAAAAAAAAAATCATGAATACATTCACTAAGTATGTGATGATAGATTCAATGATATACACCCCTTCTTTAATGACTAAATTTAATTATTGTAGTGATAAATCATGAAAATACTATATGTCTAAATAATACATTATTAGTGATCTTCACAACATACAGATATAAATGTAGAAGTTTGAATATATGAACAATAAAAATAAACTTAGAATATCCAACATTATTATAAAATAACCTTCTCAAAACAATCAATAACATAAGATGGAAAAGTAAATGCTTAAAAAGAAAAAAAGTAAATGCTTAAAATTCTATACCATCGTACAAAATCATTTTTTTCACAAACAAATAAAAGCAACTCCCTTTATCATTGCAATGGAGTCTTTTTATCATAGATTGACCATACAGAACACAGAGTGGTCAGTATCCTTTTACTAAGTCGAACAACTGTAAATGGAAAAAAATAAAAGAACTAATAATCTCTACCATTCATATTAATGTAGAGACAAATTCCAAAACAATTAGACTTGATAAAGTTCTTGAGTTTCATTACATTTATTTTGACTCGAAGTTACAATGCATATGTACATACAACCTAGTAACGCATATGTGATCTGACAAACAATTAATCTATGTATGAACTCAAACAATGTCTTATCTTTATAGGAATTATTATGCCCAAATTTATGTACAAAGGGGGGAAAAACACCATGGCCCTACATAACTTGTTGCAAGAAATACCTACTATGATCAACTCACAAGAACACAATAGGTGTTAAATAATTTCAATATGTCTTACAGATAAATCATCAAAAATAAAATGAATACATAGCCACCTCATTTGTCATTCATCGGTGAAAAAAATGGACAGCGCCTTAAAGAAAAATGAATTACAAAGAGTCAACTTTACTAAACGAAAAAACAATGAACATATGATTACGTGAAGACTAACCCTTACAATCTGAATATATGACAATGAATACTATCTTCCATCCATTCAAATTATATAATCTGTTACACATAGAGAGTGAAAAACGAACTAAATATACAATAAACATGCATATTAAAGTAAATATAGTTAAAGCAAAAGACAAAGGAACTAATCACACTTAGAAAAACTTGGAAAAACTTGATTTAGGAAGAAGAGGGATGCGTATTCTCAATGGAAATTGGAAGAAAACAGAGAGTTATATTTTGGGAGGAGTGGAGAGCGTATGTTTAGAGAAAATTGGGGGAATCATCTCATTTAATATTAAAAAATGAAAAAATATATTTGGGAAGAAGTCATATCATATATTATTAAAAAATCAAAAAATATATTTAGGAAGAAGTGGAATACATTTTTTTGAGAAAATTGGGGGAATCATATATTATTTAAAAATGGAAAAATATATTTGAGGAGAAGTGGATTGCGTATTGTTAGAGAAAATTGGGGGAATCATATATTATTTAAAAATGGAAAAATATATTTGAGGAGAAGTGGATTGCGTATTGTTAGAGAAAATTGGGGGAATCATATATTATTTAAAAATGGAAAAATATATTTGAGGAGAAGTGGATTGCGTATTGTTAGAGAAAATTGGGGGAATCATATATTATTTAAAAATGGAAAAATATATTTGAGCAGATGTGGATTGTGTATTGTTAGAGAAAATTGGGGGAATCATATATTATTTAAAAATGGAAAAATATATTTGAGGAGAAGTGGGTTGCGTATTGTTAGAGAAAATTGGGGGAATCATATATTATTTAAAAATGGAAAAATATATTTGAGGAGAAGTGGATTGCGTATTGTTAGAGAAAATTGGGGGAATCATATATTATTTAAAAATGGAAAAATATATTTGAGGAGAAGTGGATTGCGTATTGTTAGAGAAAATTGGGGGAATCATATATTATTTAAAAATGGAAAAATATATTTGAGGAGAAGTGGATTGCGTATTGTTAGAGAAAATTGGGGGAATCATATATTATTTAAAAATGGAAAAATATATTTGAGGAGAAGTGGATTGCGTATTGTTAGAGAAAATTGGGGGAATCATATATTATTTA
>CAVNYN010269083.1:0-17814 GCA_963692815.1 Nyctanthes arbor-tristis
GGTGGGCGTGTGTTTGAAGTTAATTATTGTTCTGAAAAAAAAATTCAAGGCAAGTTTAACATGCTCTTTTAAGGACTATAAAAACGGTTTTGAGTACTTTTCCCAGCGGTAAAACCTAAAAAGTCAAGCACGTGGTAGCTTGGCATAACCTATGGAACTTCTTCGTAAGTTTATTTATATTGTAATGGTTGAATATCTTAATCTCTTAGTTGGAGCCACAACGGCAAGTAAATTATCTTCCTTTATATAAAAAAGTTGATTTATAAATGAATTTAAAATTTAAATTTTATATAAATATCGATATTTAATTGTATTTTATAGAGGTAATAATTAAAATGATATAAAAATTTATATCACATTAAATATATAATTAAATATAGTGTTGTTAAATATTTAAAATTTAAATTAGTTGATAAATAGATTTTATTTTATAACGGTTGCCAATTTGATGTTTTCAAAGAAGGGGGTGGGGGAGGATAAGGGATGGGGTGGGGTGGTGTTTGAAGAAGAAGGAAGCATCTTTCACCTACCGTCGTCCCTCAGTTGGTATGGAGCGGGTAGGTAAAAGTTAAGCAGAATAATTTGAAATTACCGACACAACGCATCTTCGTCATTAATTACCGTCATATTTTCCAGTCTTCAGCTACCAAATTCTCGAGTCTCACGAGGACATTTTTTAGTATTCTATAGGGTCATTAAAATCAAAATCGAGAGAAGCAAAAGATAAAAAGAATCAGTATGTGTTAATTTCACAAATAGTGTTTAATCTTTGAGTTAAAAATTAATTTCGTCTTTAATATTTTTTTACTCTCTTGTGTTCTTAGTTTTTTTATAAATGCGTATGATAGATCTCTTTTAACACTATACCCTTAACTGTTCATAGAAAATAATGATAATTTTGACACTTACAGTGTTTTTGCTGTCAGAAATAAAAGCAACCTTACTGCCGTTAACGACAGCAAAATTAGGGGGTGAATCCTCACATTTTTTACCATCAAAAATGATAGGCAATGTTTTTGGGAGGGGTGAACCCCTTTTTTTGGTCGGAAACGGGAGCAAAATGCTGTCAGAAACGGCAACAATCTCCACTATCATTGCTGGCAGTATTTTTTGAATAATGCTTTGTAGTACCAGTAGTGCTTGATACCAGTCTACATGACAACTAATGTGACATTAAATGATAAGTAAAATTAAATAAATGAATAAAGGACCCACTTGATTTAACTTATCATTCAATGCTACCTTGATATGATGCCAAGTACTAATGGTGTTAAATAGCATTGCTCTTTTTTTGTTGGGTGGTGAATCCCCGCTCCCCCATTTCTTGTCAGAACGGCAAGAAATGAGGGAGATTCACCACCCATTTTGGTCGATGGCAAGTTGAGAGGGAGGGTGAAGGTGGGTCTTTTCTTTTTTTTTTTTAATTATTTTTTAAGTGTTTTGTTTTTAAAATTAAAAAATTAAAAGGGTATAACAGTAATTTTTCATTAAAAAATTGAAAGAATAGTGTTAAAAGGAGTCTATCGTATTTATTTATGAAAGATTGATGATGTAAGAGAGGAAAAAAAGGTTAAAGACGAAATCGATTCTTAACTCAAAAATTAGAGATTTTTTGTGGAACTAACTCAATCAGCATTCAATGTTACAGAATAAGGTTTTGTTCAACCCATATCTTCCCATTGTGAGGACCGAGAAGGTGTAAACATAGTTGACGTGACACTGTTGTCTTGACATCACGTTACCATTTAGTGTTACATTAATAAACATTTTCAATGGCATGATATGTATAAGGGTTAATTTCATAAAAGGTCTCTAACCTCTCAGTTAAAAATCAATTTCGTCTCTAAGCTTTTTTTAAAACTCTCTTGGGTCCCTAACCTTTTATAAATAGGCACAGTATGTCCCTTTTGGCACTATTCCCTCAACTTTTTATGGAAAATAATGTGTATACCCTTTCAACATTTTAATTTTATAAACAAAATATTTAAAAATATTAAAAATAATAAAAAAAGAAAACACCCAACCCCGCCCCACTCAAATTGCTGTCAGAAACGATAGCAAGAAAGCTACTAGAAATGGCAGTAGGTAGCGTTTTTGGGGGGGATTCACCCTTATTTTTTTCCCGCAGCAAGAAAGCTGCCATAAATAGCAGCAGTTACCATTCTACTGCCATTTCTGACAGCATTCTTAAGGGGGTGATCCCCCCATTTGCTGTCGATGGGGGATTCGCCCCCCTCCCCCCCAATTTTTGCTGCCGATGAAGGAAACGACAGCAAAGTTGCTATCGTTTCCGGTAGCATGAATGCTGTTTTAAATGGGTAGATGCTGCCATTTCTGACAGTGTTTTTGGGGGGTTCATCCCTCCTCATTTGCTGCCATCGACAGCAGTAAATGGAGGGGATTCACTCCTATTTTTACTACTGGAAACGGTAACAACTTTGCTACCATTTCAGGCAGTAGGCTGGGAGGAAGAGTGGGTGGGGTGGGGTGGGGTGGGGTTGGTTTTTTTAATTATTTTTAATATTTTTAAATTTTTTGTTTATAAAATTAAAATGTTAAAAGGGAATAAATGTTATTCTCTATGAAAAATAACGTTATCGTGTGCATTTATGAAAGGTTGAGGACTCAGAAGAGTCTTAAAAGATTAGAGACGAAATCGATTCTTAGCTGAAAGGTTGGGGACCTTTTGTGAAATTAACCCTATATATATTTGAAAGTATTCAATGGTATGATATTAACATGGTATACTGTTATATTAGTACTAAATTAAAAACGAGGGGGCTGGAATTTTCTAAGGAACCCCATGGCTTGGTTCCTTCCGGAGCCTAGGAACCAATAAGAAGCTAACATGTGGTGTGTATCAGGTGAGGTGTCAATGTGTGATTGGAGACTGAGTACTACAGCCGGACCGGGGCGGGGGGAACTAGCCTCCTAATTGGATCAGAACTTTCTTTGATGAGATAAATGCAAAGTAGTTTGTTACTTGCATGTCAAGAAAAGGATTTGAAATCACGAAATTCACATATGGTAAAAATAGTTTCCTACATACATTTTCATTTTTCAACGCCCTAATATTTGTTCTGATATGGTTATGGTATACATGAATGTAGAGGCAGAGGTGGGGTAGTCACTCCTCCAACTACTCGGTTTTCAGAAAAATTCTTTTAGACCACTTTAAAAAATTTTAAAAAAATTAATATTTTGATTAAGGATTGTCAAATTTCTGCTACCTCTTCTATTATTTTTTAGCTCCGTCCCGGATAAATGCACCTTTAATGGCCATAATAATATACCAGGATTTTTGAGTTTTACTTGTTTTAGAGTTCTCTAAATCAAAGCTTATTTGGTTAAGCCTATATATAAATTTGAAAAAAAAAATGTTCAAAAACATGCCTTCTGCGTTTCTATTACTTGTAGCTACCTTAATGTTTGCTTTCAATTAGACTACTATTACCACGCATTATTTTGAGTTAATTCAAAAATATCAACCATATGGTGATCGCTGACATATCTTATTCTCATTTTTCATATGGAATGAGCTGGTGACCTGCAATAACTTGCAAAGTTGGTGTTTGGAAGTTTATATTCCTCTATTCCTCTATTTTTGGATACCCGATTTGGCCGTATTATTATGAATTTATTTATATTTGATGTATATATATTTTAGAGTGAATGACTTATCCTGAAACCCTAGAAGCCATAGAATTAGTTTTATTAACCGTCACTCTAGGTTTTCCTTTCTTGTCCTTTCTTGTGTTATGAATGAAAATATAATTCATGAGTTTTCTCTTCAACTTTTATCTTTATTTACCATTCTTTTTTATAGTTTATAACACGTTATCAGCACTATCAGCACGATTGCTCTTTCTCAAAACAGTTTTCAATTAACATCCTGCGTGGTCATAGTTTCTCAATTTCTATTGTAGTAATTATTTTTCAAAAAATTTTTTTCAAGGCTATTCACAGGTTGTCAGAAAATATAATCCAATTTAATTGGATTGTTATTCAAGATGCTTTTAACTTATTATTATTTAGTAATTTTCATCCGTGGATGCTGTATATATTATTGTTTTATTTGAATATTTAGAAATCGTTTAATCGATTTATATTTATCATTGTTTCCAGAAGAAACACGATCTTTAAAGTTCTATCAATAATTCTGAAGATACATTATAATCTAAATATTATTCTCATGATTCATTATGGTTTCTGGAGAATCACTACTATCTTTTATATTCTTAAAGAATATGATTGGCTCTGGAAGATCCCTGACATATATATATATATATGCACATTATTAATCGTGGTTTCTTGAAAAAACACGATCGTTCAAAAATCTATCAATAATCCAGAAGATTATTATAGTTAGATATTATCTTTTGTGATCATGAAGAATCATAATTTATGCTCTATATTCTAGAAGAATTTGATTAGCTCCTAGAAGATTTTGACATCTATTATTCTTGTGGTTCTTGAAAAATCATCAATTACATCTCATATTCCAGAAGAGTATGATTGGCTTTAGAAAAGTCGTATAAGATTTGTCGTAATTCTTGAAGAAATACGATTCTTTAATTCTTAATAGTTCTAAAGATTATTAAGATTAATAAATTATGATTCCTGAAGAACACAACATGATCTCATTATATTCTAATTTAATATAGTGTGCGTTTGAATAACACGATATATGAGATTTAGACATGTGTTTTCTTAAAGAAAAATACACTAAATAAATATTCTTAAATAATATTTTATATTACTCATTATGAATTATCTTTTTTTAGTATTTGTTATATGCATTATTTATTTCTTATCATATTATTTATTTTTAGTTCATTATTATTTCAATTAGATTAAATAAGTTGTTGCTCTCGAAGTAGTACAACTAATTGTAATATTTTGAAGAATGTTATATGCTCCTGAAGAGCAATTTATATTGGATCTAACGATCTAATTTATATTGTTCCTAAAATAGCAATAACTCATATTGATTTTAAAAGTATTATTTATTATGCTCCTGAAGTAGCATATCTTGATGGTTATAGATATTGATGATATGTAAAACAATATGCCCTAAAGGAGAGTACAAAAATTCATGTCCTGTTGACAATGAATTTATGACTTTACGTATCATAAAGTTATACTAATAGCCAAGATCACCAAATTTTAGTTAGTTGTACGTGACATATTGGCAAAAATTATTCTTCATGGGCCCTTGATATTTTAGTTCATTTGATCTCAAGTGGCTTGGGTTAAAAAAAAAAAAGAAACACATCTAAGGATTGTGCAAAAACACTTATTTTCCTTCGTTATTATATTTAACTCAAAGTTAAGTACTTTACCGTCTAATATCCATATGATATATGAAAAATCATGAGTTACGGCCCATTGATTTCATTGCATTTTCTGAAGCAAAATGTAACATCTCATCGTAAACTGTGGGTGAAGACTTGGAAAAACTCATGAATAAATTCCTACCAGTAAGATGCATACAACATCCAATAATGATAGCTCATCTAAAAATGAGTATAAAAAATATTCTTTAAATGTAACATAAAAGGGCATTGAGCGCTGTACATGTCGTACGGAAAAATATTTCGTAGATCTCTACTATAAGTCAATCATTGGAAAAGGAGAAGTGAAGACTAATTTCCTTAACCATGATGGTCAAGTAGTAACTCGCTTTGAT
Organism: Nyctanthes arbor-tristis; assembly: GCA_963692815.1. Lineage (NCBI taxonomy): Eukaryota > Viridiplantae > Streptophyta > Magnoliopsida > Lamiales > Oleaceae > Nyctanthes > Nyctanthes arbor-tristis. The sequence continues at coordinate 5,690 of CAVNYN010269083.1, forward strand.
GTCTCCGACTTCTTTACTGACCCAAAAGAAAATATTAGTGATTTAATGTCAGTACAATTATGCATACCATGAAATTAACATTAGCTGAAGATAATGTTAATATTATATCCTATACGTCTAATATCATCAAATGCTCTAAAAGAACTTGTATTATTTTGATAAGTAATACTACATTGTCTATTGATAATGTACTTTATTTTAATAAATTTAAGAGAAATTTACTAATTTTTAAATATATCAAATGGATATTATATTGGGATAATACAAAAAGACCATAAAACTTTTGCATATACTCATTTGTATCTGGCCAAAAGCAGATAGGAGAAAAATTCTTGACACTACTATCTGAAATGTATTATACATTCGTAAAAGTAATTGAGACAAATTATGTATATAAAGTTCATTGACCGAAAGAGCTTTATACAGTAGCATAATAGGTTTGAGCATACATTAGCAATTATGATACGGTAAATAATTCACATGGGTATAATCTAAAGAACCAGAAGTTCCTTTTAACAAATGGTTTCCCATGCGCGGCTGTGAGAAAGACAAGTTAGTCATCAAACATTTCAGTGTGAAGGTTAATATTGAGTCTCTAATTTTCTTGAAAAGAATTCATAGAGATGTATGTGGGATGATATACCCACTATATAGACTATTTATTAATTTATAGTATTGATTGATGTTTATGCTAGATGGTCCTATGTTTGCTTGCTTTCTACAATAAATGCAGCGTTTGCTGGACTACTTGCTCATAGAATAAAATTAAAAAGCTTAATTCCTGGAATCAAGAAAGCTTGTCTTGATGATGATGGTGAGTTTTGATCTCAAGTATTTGATTATTATTGCTAGCAATCGGAACTGAGATTGAACATTTAGTTGCTCATGTTCACGCTCAGAATGGTTTAGACCATTGTCTATAAAAACGAAACTCTCAACTTCTCATTGGGATCATTCCATATTACATATTGTAGTGATGGTTCATATAAAGTCAATTATTTATCATCAGTATTCTTCCTTGTGGCATATCTTTGGTTGAGAATCTATTGTCTCTTACTTAAAAAGTTCTGAAAGTGTTGTTTAAATACATTACTTGTTATATTGGAGTAGAAGTTCAATATTATGAAAATTGTATTATTTGGCATAACCGGTTAGACTATCCCAGTTTGTTGATAATACGAACCATTGAGAATCATCTGAAGCATAGAAGATTCTTCCATTTAAACGAATTCTCGTGTGCCACAAGTTCTCAAGTAATTTGACTATTGATAATCACTAGGTATTTGGAACTGAGTTCCAAATATATCTGGAAAATATTAAGGGTGAATCGTGTAGGCCTACTCACCCTCTATATGACCTTCTAGATTATTTATGAATTTGGATCTACTAGAAGTCACATGTCAAACTCGTAACTAGAAGTTTGCGAGAATATTTACTCAATTGATTGATTATGAGTAAAATTTTCAAATATTATAAAAGATATATGTATCTTGCTAGTGAATTTTATATCAAAAGTCATTAATTAATCATATATTGATTAAAATATTAATTGCCTATAATTAGCAAATCAATATCACTTAAGATATCGATATGTTATGTCTATACTGAAACTAGATGGAATTGACAAGAAATAATAGTCGACTACATATGCTCATGAGCTTAGTAAATAGCGAGGGTAATGAATCAATTTCATCAAAATTGTTGATATTGAATATTGGTTAAGATAAAAAGACAATCCTTCATATTGATACAATGTTAATAATATGACAATCGATAGTTGTGCTAAAAGGGCAGTAAATATGTGGAAAATGTTATTGAAACCTGAAGTTTCATTCGACTGGCAATACATGAAAAATATCATTAATGTGATAAAATTCTAGAAGGATTTAGTATGCTTGAATAGAGCATATAAAGAACTTAAAATTATTGTATACATTACCAGTTAATATGAGGGAAATACGCGTTGTACTCTTTTTCCCTTGACTAAAGTTTTGTCTCAATGTGTTTTCTTAGCAAGGTTTTTAAAGAGGCAATATCAATGACATAACTATAAAATAATGTACTCTTTTTCCTTCACTTGAATTTTTTCCCATTGTGTTTTTTCTTTATAAGGTTTTAGCGAGGCATATTCTTTGTGTAATAAATGTCTGTGATATATATAATAATGACCCTCAGTATGAAACTCCTGGAGAGTTGTTACTCTGCCTGAAGCAGGATATATTTTAAAGTATTGAAAATATTGGAGAGATATGAATGATTAAACAGAAGAACCATTGTTGGCTAAAATCAGGGCAAGTAGTTGTATTCTTTTTTCTTCGATCAGTTTTTATCCCATTGAGTTTTTTGAAAAAGTTTTAATGAGACAGCAATTAAACACTATAAAATTGATCAGAATTAATTGTAGTCTTTTTACTAGTTTGGTAAGTTTTCCTCTCATTCGGTTTTTCTCCAAACGAAGTTTTTAATGAGGTAGTTAATGTACAGATAGTCATTCAAAGAGAGTGTTGTAAATATATTTTAGAGTGAATGACTTATCATGAAACCCTAGAAGCCATAAAATTAGTTTTCTTGGTCCTCACTCTATGTTTCCTTTCTTGTGCTTCAAGTTTTTCTTGGCTAACATATATGTACGTGTATAAATAGGTCTCATGTGCTATAAATGAAAATACAATTTATGAGTTTTCCCTTCAACTTTTCTCTTTATTTTCTATTCTTTTTTTCTAGTTTGTAACAATATTTACTTTTAGATGTATTCGGGATCAATTTTCCTTTTTCTTTTTCTCCCCCACAAATTTTGTTTGCTTGTTTTGTTTGTTTTATTTACTTTGATTTGAAGTCTCTCACTCTCTCTCTCAATTAGTTTCCATGTTATTATCTCAGTTGAGGTGGATTTTTCTAAGTCAATTTTGACGTAGTTTTTCCTTCCTCTATTTTTTCTCAATGTTGTTATTTTTCATTTACCCCCTCCCCCTCTCCCTCTCTATGGCCTAAGAGTTTTTAACAAAATTTCACCAAAGTTCTTAAATATTATCATTTTTATATATTTAGAGATAGCGAACGCAAAAAACATTTCACAAAAGAATAGAACAATAAACTAAACCCAGATGCTTTTTGATATTAGTGGGAATGAATTGAATGCGAATTTGATTAAGCACCAGATAGGTGTATGGTACTGTTATACCGCAAAGTAGAAGATATGATAAAATACCATGCATTATTGAGGTGATGATATGTTCATACTATACCACATTAATGTATGTTCTCATTATATTATCAAACATCTAGTATTTGAATTCTACTAGAATCTAACCATGCCCATAATTTTTGTTTTGGTTGCAGTTCTTTAACTACTCGAAACTTGAACACCTATGCCCATATCAAGTTATGTGATGTTTACAAGTATTCCTCACTTCTTATCACTTATTTTTCAATCATTTTCAGTCCACTCAAGAACAAAAACACGCACTAAAACGTACACTTAAAATATCTCAATACAATAACATCAATACTGGATTAATAGTGAATTTCTTGACACCGCAAAAATGGTAAACGTAGCACATTAAATACTTAACATTATCAAAATGAATGTCTAACTCTAAAATAATCTCTACCATCAATGTAATATCATCCCGCTTATCACTACATTTCTCTCTTTTTGTTTTTCTAATAATTTAGTAACAATTTCTTGACAACATCTACCGCGAATGTAATGCTATCCCTCCAATCACTACAGTTCTCTCTCTTTTTTCAATAAGAATTTATTAATAATTTGTCACAAGTGCACAATTGACACTGAATGTCCTTAGCCATGAATGCAACGTGCATGCACATTGTTGCATTAAAATTACTCTTAAGTTTTTTTTTGTATTCAAGGGTCAATTTATTGTAAATTAAAGTTTTTAAATACACACGTGAGTTGTCTATTGATTAAGAGTACCGGACCAAAAATTATTTCTTATCAGTACCGTTTGATTGGTCTAAAATAAAGAAAAATTGTCAAAAGGTTAAAATAAATCTACCCTTTATTTCTACGTTTAGGCAAACATATGTTTAACACACAAGGTTCTTTGAATATACGACAAGTCCATATTATTTTATTCCTAAAAGGATGAGATGTCACTTTGCCTTTTGACAAAGAAAATTAACCCACGCTTCTTCTGAGTAAACGCCACTACTCAATTTCTCGTGATTACACGACTCCGTCAATTACTGAATTCCTCGTGGATCGATTCTCCTCCGTTCAAAATGTTACCAAAAGTCTTTTTAGTAGATCGTGCAATTCAATGTAATAGACGCACACCACTTTCTTTCCAACTAATTAAACTGAAAAAACCATTTTTCATGTTAGTAGATATATTGTCAAAAATAATTCAAAGTTGAAAAGAAAAAGAAAAAAAGAAAAGTTCTTAAAGGGAAAAGAATCAAAATCTTAGAAGTAATTATCTTATCTTTCAAGTCAACTAAACTTATAAATAGAGGTATTTTCTTCTTCTTTTATACACAAGTGATACAATCGAGTTAAGGGAAAAATTGGTGAGCTTAGCACCGTAAGGAGTTTTCTTGTAACTCTTTATGGTTTATTCAAATGATAGAAAATTAGATGTGGTAAAGTTCAGGTTGATTTTTCCACTGTCATTTGGATCATGTCAGATAATTTCGGGAAGAAAAATAATAGCATACCGTCTTGAGATTTCTTGTACTCTTTGCAAGTTGGGTAAAGGGTAGAAATTAGTAGATGAGGTAAAATTTGCTATATTTTTTTGTAACATTTGGGGATTAGTTTGGCGAGTGAAAATTTTATATGATTGTAGCGACTTTAATCGTATAGTGGAATGTTTTAACAGTCATTTAAGTTTAGTCTTAGTTCTTTTATTTTTTCTTGTCTCAATTAAATTTATTGAATAATGGTCCTACGGGTATAATTAGGGAATTTACTTTAATTCTCAACAGTGATATCAGAACGTCAGTTTTTGTTCGAGGTAGAGCAAAGGAAAAATATGGCGTGCGAAGTAGTGAGAATCAAGTGTGACTTGTGGTTAGAGCAAGTTTGAAATTTCTTGATTTTGGTTATACGATTTAGAACTTTCAAAAGAAAACTGTCCCTGTGTTTTAACAAAGTTGTTGAGCCAGCTTCGACGATAGTAATTGAAAAGATTTATATTTGAAGACTGGAAACAGGATGTGTCTCCTTCTAGCCAGGAATATTTTTGTAAATATTCATAGAATATTTTTGTCGCTCTTCCGATCTGTAAAGGAACTGTGTCATCAATTTGAAAAGGTGTATTTGGTAAGAACTTTTCAAATTTGTTATACATGAAAAAATGGTTTAGTTTTTTCCGAATTGGTGTAGGTATAAAAATTCTCAATGAGCTCATCTGGAAACTGGTGGGTGTTGCAACTTGTAGGTGCTATAAATTGGCTGACCACGTGAGAATTGTCCAGGTGGAGCAGGTTTGGCTATTGTTTGGATTTAGACCATCCGACCCTCATGGTGTGAGGGGTGGAAATGTTCTATGAAGTACGTCGGTACATTATCGTGGTGTATCGCTATGTGCCATAGTAAAGGATGTGTGTTACTTTTAGCAATTGTATTTACACAAGGGCATTGATTGGCGATGATGCATAGTGTGTGCTTGTAGTCATGTAGATGGCTGATGAGCTCTCTGGAAAGCCAACAAAAGAGTCACACCACAAATTTCAGCAAAGTTTATTTTGACATTGAGCCGATGAAATGTTTGAAATTTGTTGTTAATTATAAGTGATTATACTTATGTGGTGAAGTATGAGACTGTCAAAGTGCGTCAAAGACTTGCCTGATAATTTCTCAAGTATTATCTACAAGACCGACGAAGAGAAGATGAAGATTTTGGCTTATTTTAACAAGGTGGAGATTGTGTGTGTTGCCAAAAAAATTCAAAGTTGAAAAGAAAAAGGAAAAAATAAAAGTTCTTGGAGGAAAATGAATCCAAATTCTAGAAGGAATTATCTTATCTTCCAAGTCAACAAAACCTATAAATATAGGTGCTTTATTTTTCTTTTATGTACAAGTGGTACAATTGAGTTGAAGGAAAAATTGGTGAGCTTAACACCTTGAAGACTTTTCTTGTAACTCTTTGTTGTTTATTCAAAGGTAGAAAATTAAGTGCGGTAAAGTTTAAAGTGATTTTTTTAGTGTCACTTGGGTTGGGTCAGGCAATCTTGTGAAGAAAAAAAGTAGCCCAATGTCTTGAGATTTCTTGTACGCTTTATAAGTTGGGCAAATGGTAGAAATTGATAAATTCGGTAAAACTTGTTATATTTTTCTTATAATACTTGAGGGATTAGTTTGGCTAGTGAAAATTCTATATAATTGTAACGACTTTAATCATATAGTAGAAAACTTTGACAATCCGTTAAATTTGTCTTCGTTCTTTTATTTTTCCTTGCCTCAATTAAATTCCTTCAACAACGGTTCTGCGGGTGTAATTGGAGAATTTGTCTTAATTTCCAACACTTACACCGTCTATTAGACACTATTTATAGAGTCTAGATGGTTATTTGACGAGTATCTATTAAACACATTGGAAGAGGATAACTCTATTCCCCCCTAATGTGTCTTATACACTCTTACCACATTACAATTTGTACTCTATAAATAATATTCAGTGGATACTATAGAAAAAATGGTCCCTTCACAATTCGCTAACTCTAGAGCTGATATGGTAGTCTCACAATTGAGACGATGGTTTCTCATGTCCCTCAGGTCGAACGGGATCATGTTCCTGGTTATGAGATCATTGAAACTCGTGGTCGATCAAGGCGGTGCTAAGACAATATCTGGCATAGCTACCGCCCATGCTGGCCCAAAAAAATATTCATCCAAATAATTTTTTCTAAAATGCAATCAGAATTCTAAAATGTGTAAGGCCTTTGAAAAGTATGTTCGGTTACGTAAATATGTGATAAAAGTACGGTGGATGCATGCTTTTTCGAATATTGATTGATTACAGCCCACGTTAGTTGAAATTCAAGACCAACGTCCCGTGAAAGCTAAAATTGAAATGTCAAGAAATGAAAATAAAAATGCGACAAACCGTAGATGTTAGTAGTAATAATAAACTTATCAAGCAAATCCGCGTCAAAATTGGATAAGTCAAATGTTATTATCGCCAAAGTGAAGAAAAATCACACTTGTTACCACACGTTTCCATTACCGATTGATACCCAAAATTTGTGGTCATCAGTCTCAATCTGTCCTCTATGCAGTCTGCAAGAAAATGTAGCTCACGGGTGCAATGCAAAAATCCAAAACACAAAAATTTCAAATTTCGCATCACGACACATGTTCATATCTCATGAAGCCATACAAATACTAGTGCCAATCTCCAAGAAGATATATGTCGTTGGCCGCTTACATGACAAAAGATCATTAAAAACTTGTATGTGTTTTTGGCGGGAGGTCATTAGTTACCTGTAATTTTCTAGAGAAACATATAGGGCTCCAAACTCAAAACCCTAGTTGTTTTAATAGCTAGATTGTGGGATGATGAGAGTAGGAAAGATTATTCCAATGAATTCATTTATTATCTGCTAATAAATATTTCACATAAAGATGAAATGAATAAATGTGTATACAAGCAGAGTAGTCATAACGTACCCATGATATATATGATCATTCACATCATCACACTGAGCAAGCAGAGCATTATTACAATAGTGTAGCCAAATATAAATGCTTCACTTCTATATATATATATATATATATATATGCTTAGTACAAATTCTTAGACCATCTTCAAATGACTCGTTAAATACAGGATACAAAGTAAATACTTAAAAACAAGCTTTTGCTCTAAAAGAGCCAAATTCACTGTCTATACTTTCAATGATTATTTTTTAGTTTGATAAAAGGACAATTGATTCTATTGGGTATTATTTTATATCTAAAAATATAAACATTAATCTAAATAGAAAAAGTGTAATAAATTTTTCTTGTTAATAATAAAAATATAGAGGGAAAAATAAAGAGTTGGTTGAAAAAGAGCCAATTTTTTTTACTCTTTAAAATAAAGAATATGCTCTATTAAAATAAAGAGCCAAGAGATCTCACAATTTTGAATTAGAAGCTAATTAGACACTTGCAAAAACAATTCAAAAAAAAAATTCTTGAAGAATACTATACGGTACCAGCCGGTAATACTAGAGAGTCTTTGGTAGAACGGTCCTATACGTGTACATGGTAGGACCATCTATTAAATCAATAACAAGTAAGATGGTGTGTCATTTGGACTATCTTTTACTTCTCTCTCTTTATTAATTAATTAGTACACTTATAAATAAGACCATTTTGTCTTAATTTTTAATTTTTTGTATCAATTAACTTAAATGTGAATCTAATAATTATAAAATAATGAATAACGATTAATTAGATAAGCTGGAAAGAGTATAAACTTAAGTAATTATAATATCAATCAAACTTTAACGTCAAACTGATTTGTTATTATAATACGCAAAATTGATAGAAATTTTTAATGAAATTTTGACTTTTTGACTCAAAATTCATGGTACGTCATCTACTAATTAATGTAATAATAAATATATAAACGTAACAAGAGAAAAATATTTGCAAGACAAGTGTGATAATTTGCAAATTTAAAATTTTTTTGTGCATTTAACATGTGACGCGTGTTAAAAAAAAATTACTTTTATAGCATTAAAAACCCACTTTTATTATTATGTGATAATGTGAATATGTATATCTTTAAAAAAATAGTTTTTCAGTTTTCTAGTTAAAAAGAGATAGCATTAAAAATTTCTATCAATTTTTCTTGTTATAAATAACAAATTAATTTGACTTTGAAGTTTGATTGATATTATAATTATTCAATTTTATTCTCTTCTCAACTTATTTAATTAATCGTTGTTCAGTATTTTATAATTGTTAGTTTCACATTTGGATAAATTAATTGATACAAAAAAATTAAAAACTAAAACAAAATAGTGTTATTAATGGGTGTAGTATAATTAGTGAAGAGAAAAGTAAAAGAAAGTCTAATATGACGCGCAATCTTACTTTTCATTGATTTAATAGATGGTCCTACTAGACATATATGATTGTCCTAATAAAAAAACTCTCTGATAATACAAACAAAAACAACTAAGGAAATAACACTGTTCAAAATACTCGTCAACAATGTTGACAATTAAACAAAAAAACTCATATGTAGGTTGTCTCATAGTGGGATAACTCATATTTGAGTTGTCTAATAATCTTAAATAATATATATCAGATGAGATTATTTCACTGGACGTGTAATGAGATATATCATTTTTAACATATGGAAAAATAAGGATAAGAATGAAAGCTTAGGAGAAAGTTTTAAAAGGTGGAATGCGGTAAGTGGCGGAGCCAATTGGCGGGGGGGGGGGCCGTAGGGCCCATGACCCGAATGAATTTTCAATCTCTTTTGTTTTCATTTTTTTTTTCCCTTTTTAATTTTTCCTTTGAGTAGGAAGATAAGGCGAGGTGATGGTAAAGACATCAAGGATGGATGATGACATGTATCATTATATAGTATAGTATTTCAATTTTGATAAATTCGTGAAAGTTCCATGAAGGATAGAGCAAAATTAAGTTTTATTATATAAAAATGATGGTAAAAGATACAAGGGTGAGAAGATTTAATTTTATCTCGCTTATTTCAGTTAGGTTATAACATGCAACAACTTAAGTAGTAATAAGAGAGACAAAAAATTATATTGTACCCTAAATGTGGTTCAAAGGAATAATTATTTTGTAATATTTTTATTATTATGTTACCGTCTTTAAAATAAATTTTACTCGATTAATTTGTGCCCCACTAAACTTTCAGGCTTGCTCCGCCATTGAATGTCTTGTGTGAAAAAAAATAGGTGTACTTTTTGTAAGACAAATGGAGTAATTTTTTCCTTTTCGAATTGAATTAACAATTACTGTGGGATAACCACGAGAAAAACGTATGCTAAACATTATTTAAATTATATATGGTTATTTATGTAATTTTATCCATCGTTATTAAAGTAAATAAATAAATGTTTAAAATATTTAAAATTGCGATGGCATAAATAATCTATATATATATATTTTTTATATAATACTGATTAAGTAGTGAGTTAATTTTTTCCGCATAAAACTAACATTTTAAGGGAGTTAGGAATTTGATGTCATGATGATGTCAAGCTGATGTCTCTTTCTATTTTATTTTTGTTCACCTAAATAATAATCTATATATATTTATAATACTAACTAAGTGGTGGGTTCATTTTTCTTGGTCAAAATTAGTATCATAATTCCTAAGGGAATTAGGAATCTATTGTCATGACGATATCAAATTGATATTTAATTAACTTTTCCGTTTTTATTTTTGTTCACCTCAATAAAAATCTATATATTTATAATACTAACTAAGTGATGGGTTAATTTTTCCCGTCTGAAACTGGTATCTTTAGGGAATTAAGAATATAATATTATGATGATGTGATGTTGATATCTCATTTATTTTTCCTTCTTTATTTTCATTTATCCTAATAATAATAATCCATATATATCCATATATATATATATATTTATATAATACTAACTAAGTGTTCAGTTAATTTTTTCTGTCTAAAAATGACATCTTAAGGCAATTAAGAATCTAATGTCATGATAATGTCTTATTTATTTTTCTATTTTTATTTTCGTTCACCCTAACAATAATCTATTTTATATACTTATAATACCTACTAAGTGGTGGGTTAATCTTTCCGGCTTAAAACTGAAATCTAAAGGGAATTAAGAATCTAATATCATGATGATGTCAAATTGATATTTCAATTATTTTTCTGCTGTTATTTTCACTCACCCTAATAATAATCTATATCTATATATTTATAATAATCCATATCTATATTTATATTCTATAAATTTATAATACTAACTAAGTATGTAACATCTCGAAAATTTCTACAAATTAAGGTAAGCAACGAAGTTGTTGTTTTGAAAGAATTACTTGAATATTATTGTAAGATTGCTTGAAGATTGGTATTGAATTGACGCTAAAGAAAGATCTTGGTTGACAATTGACATAAACTAAAGTGTAATGACTTAATTGACATGAATTGAAGAGTGTGAACTTGATTGAGAGATAATGCAAGGGGAAGGACTTCTTGGGGCAATTTCTCGACAAGTGTGCGGCGCCACACCGCGCCACTTGTCATGAGGTGATTTGCGCCACTTGTCATGATGTGGTTAGCGCCACTTGTCACGATATAGTTGGCGGAACTCAAAAGTTATTAAAATTAGCTAAATCCTAACTATTATATATAGGAAGTTAAGAATTTCATTTTTCTCTCAAACCCATTTCCCTTTTCTCTCCCGAACCTCAAAATTCGTCCAACTTGGCCAAGGGAAGGTGAAAACCGATAAAAACCAGCCAAAATACTTATTTGTCCTTTGAAAAGAGTTCCTTACCATATATGGAAGGATTATATCTTGAAAGATAGCTTTAATTGAGGAATATTAAGGCTCTAAGGATACTTTTTCACGTGGATTATTCGAAGAATATTTAAGGTGGGTAACCTAATACTTTGATTCCTTTTCTACATGGATAAAGTTTTGATAAGATAAGTGTGTATTTGATTGATGGTTTTGATGAGACAAACATGGATTTGAATGCATTATTATTGAAAGAAAGATTTGTTTATTGCATTTGTATCGCTAGTTAATGCTCTACCCGTTTTGATTTGTTTTGTGATTGTATAGCCTTGCTGTGTGGTCTTGGCCATTCTGATTTGTTTCCTACACTATGACCTATTCAATGATCCCGGAATAGGGAAGATTAGTGTGGTGTTTGCTTTAAATTGGAATCTCGGTATGGGTCTACTGGGGTTCATTGTGGATCAACTTAATTGAATTGAATCTGGCGCGCACTACGGGTAGTAGTTTAACTAGCGATAGGACCCTTTTGTGCATTGAAAAGCTTTGTACATGCAATGATTTTCTTGGAAATGAGTTTTATAAACGAAAGGTGAATCAAAGGATTGTGTTATTCACTGAGTACGTTGTACTCACTCCTCATTTATTACAATTTTTGTAGATAATTGGAGTTATAACAATTGAAAGGCAG